>JABASD010001170.1:0-46001 GCA_019776165.1 Pogonognathellus flavescens | reverse complement strand
AGTCAGTCCTGGATGTTAGGGGAACATCATATGAGAAGAGGAGCAAAATCTGTCTGGGGATCATTCTGCCATGCATCACTTCGGGTGTTCTTTGCAAACTTTTAATAGAGCATCAGTGTACAATGTCTGACAAATCGTGCTATTTAAAGAACCACCATCCCATCCCACATTCCGTGGGTTTCCATGTTAAGTTTTTTGTACAAATTGTTACAACGCGGCCTGCACTTGGAACAGAGGTACCCATAATATAATATCTTGTATTTCGTTTTTGTCTTGTATTGGGAGACCAGCCTGACCAGCACTAATGTATTGATACTTATGATGACAATAAATTCACTATTCATTCATTCATTCATGCAAAGGTTTATAGAGAATACATTTTACGAATACGGAGCAACCCAATAAACAGTTTTATAATATGAGGCAAATAACACACAAAACCGTGATGATATACGTGAGTTCGCCTCGCTTCCAATTTTGACAACATTATTGTTGCACTGTCCCTAATTCCTGTATGCGAAAAATTGTATTATCGGACACGTTGACAGCGGCAGTTCTAAGTAAAAGTTGCTAGTAGTGTAGCAGCTAGCAGGCTGTGAGACTGAGCACTGAGCAGGTAGTTCATGAAAATCTTGCACGTCGTAGAAACATCGGGTAATTCATAATCGGGTCATCGGGTTATTACAAATTATATTAAAAAAGGTTAATTTATTAACAAGTTGCTACACCACCTTGTTTTACTAAACTAATTACTTATCACAAACAACCCGAAGAACGCAACGGAAAACCGCGCAGGTACACGTAAGAACATACAATTTGCTTATTGATTGACAGCTGCCAAAAAATACAAAGATCCGGTAATTTAATACAAGTGACAAGTAGCTCATTGACATTTTAAATTGATTATTTGAATTTAATTTTCATTAATATTTATTATAATGTAAGATGGTCGTTTGTATATATTACATATTTGTGCAAAAAACTAAATAGTCGTAATTCGATTTATTTATTGATATATAACTAGTCCGTCAAATGTCAAATTGATCGTTTTCTTCATTTTACAATTACCAAACACTACATTAATTAGATTGCAGAATATACTAACTTTCCGTAATAATCCTATTTTTCAGAAAATGGCTTCAAGAAATCGTTCTCAGATTGAGGATAAAATCTCTGATCAAGATTTGGATTTGAGCTGCGAAGGGCTAGTGGACATTCCTGTCAAAGAAATAGCTTCTTTTCCACGTGTCAATTGTATCGATCTGTCTAATAATCACATACGCACCGTAACTGTTGACTTCCCATCATCTCTTCGTCAGATCGTACATTTAGATTTGAGCAAAAATCTCATTCAAAAGCTGCCCGACAATTTTGGATTGCTCGTGAATCTTCGTCATTTAGATTTATACAGCAATCAGGTGAGTGTTCTCGGTCTTGTATAATTGTGATGTAAAAATGTAATTGACAATTGAGTTGTTTTTGTAATTTTATCAACATGCTATTGTATCAGCTGTCAACAAGTTGATTTCTTTAATTCAATCATTTCTATGTGTTTAGCTCGCCAGACTACCATTGAGTATGACCAAATTGAGAAAGCTGCGATGGCTGGATTTGAAAGATAATCCTCTGGTCCCAACTTTGAAGAAAGTTGCTGGAGAATGTTTTAATGCTGACCAGTGCCAATTGTGTGCCAAAAATGTTGTTGCATTTATGACACAGATCGAACAGCAAGTTGGCGAACAGGATTCCTCAGGTAACAAATCCTTGCACTTACAAGCTAAATAATAATTAATTAAATATTTCCTAATTTGAGTTGTGTTAAAATATTAAGATTAAGAGGTAGTTGTATTTTCATTTTGTGACTAATTTTTACTACTGTTTTGATGCATAGTAAATTCTTCGGATTCTCATCTTCAGCAGCAAAGTTTTAACAATTCGAAAATTCGTTCTGGTGGTGTTCAAAATACCGATATGATCAACGGTCGTTCCAATCGTAACCGAGCTAACTCTTCGGTGAATTCCAGTTCATTGCAAGAGTTTAGCTCCGATGATGAAATGGAAAATCTGTCATCATCCAGAGGTAAAGAAACAATAATGATTGGATTAAGCAAAAAAAAAGGAATGCAAAATTCAAAAATGATTATTTTGTTGTCAGTAATTAATACACCATTGAATTTGGTATCTTAGATGAGGTTATTACCACAAAGAAGAAAAGGAAACGGAACTCGAATAAAAGAGCCTTTCTTCCCGCCCCAGTAGACGATGCTGAGGTTGTTGATGAATACGTATCTTCCTCAGGGGCAGGGGCAGGTGTGTTTAAGGAATGTGTCATGTGTAAGTAAAACAATAACATGACGATTCATTAATGCATGTTGGATGAATGATGAATGCAAATAATTTTTAATTTTGTAGGGCTGTTGCGGTCTTCAATTTGGTTGCTATTGTTTTTGGGAGTATTCATACTTCTTTGCTCCTTATGTCTGTCTAATGCTGGATTGAAAAATGTGATATCTACGGTTTCTTCTAATGAGCAAGTGAACCAATATTTGATAAATCGCCACGAATGGATCCAAAGAGACCTGCTGAAACCCGGTGCAATCACTACTTTACGAGATTACGGAAAAGATTACTTCGCCCTTTTCCTGAACTATTTCTACACTTTGGTAGAAAGTGTCGTCCATTCCGTAGATGTTCTTACTAATTCAATTGGCAAATAATTCAGAAGTTGTCAAACAAAATCACGTTGAAGTAATGCAGTCCAATCAAACCAATGTTTAAAATTATATGTTGTTATTAGTTTATTTGCGTCTTATCTTGTTGTGTACAATTAAATATATAATGTCTATTGTCTACCATATAATATTAAGTATACGAAATCAGAATATGAAAATAAATCAGTGTTGTAATTATTTAAATGCTCTAAAAACTGATTTAATGCTTTAAGCAGAATCGCTGTTCACTGTTTTAGCCGTTTTTAGTACAACATATAGATTTAATATGAGACAAGAGAATTATACTCTTCCAAAAATTAGTCATAAAAATAGTATACTTAATGTTTTAGCATGTACCAAGTTAGAATTGGCAAAAAAGAACACGGCGAATTCAGTTTTATATTTTATTTCATTCTCACAATCATATTGTAGTTGAAACATTAGATTTCCCAAGCCGAGTCATAACAACACCTCTTACAAACAATAAACAACAACAACAGGAAAATATCTTTCATATAGTCAAAATACATCTCAAGGTCAGTTCAATGATTATGATCAATTATCAGTTTCTCCATATAAATCATACCAATAGTTTTGATTGACGAATTATTTATTACTTGTCAGGTAAGTATACTATGGATAGACGTTTGCAATTATTCCTGAGCATTCCATTCAGTCTTTGTACACATATTATAATAGTCTTCACAATTATTGCTTTGCTTCTATTAAACATACAAATACATTACAATCAATTGAAATCACTACTGGAAACAAGAAGACGCTGCAAACCCCGACCGCTTTCGTTCGAGGAACAAACCGATACAAAAACAATTGGAAAGGCTGGATGCAGCTCAGGAAATTACAAAAGCAAACAAAATTCTACCCAAAAAATCAAATGAATTATCCACTCCCTGTATTTGCACACCTATACGTTACAAAACTAAATTACTGCTTAGCTGTTAGTTCCGAATGTGTTTTGACGATTTCAAAAATTTTGAAGCCGAAATTTTATTGTTGCATAGGTAGAAGATGAGTTTTGGTGATTTTGACGTTTATTTCCTTTTTACTGATCAACGAGCCATGCCGAATTCACGAGCGTCGTCCTCAGTAATGTCACCATATTGCCAAACATTCAAGTGCTTATCTTTTGCTTCTCTTTCTGCTGCTTTATAATCTTTCAACTGTAGCGTAAGTGAAACATAAATAAAATTATCAATACTTTTGCGCTTCCGTCTTTTAATTTGCATTATAGCGTTGCAACGATTAACGAACGATACATTAAAAACAAAACAAAAAACTTGCCAGCTTTTGAAGACGCCTTTCTTTTCTGTTTTCAACTAAAAGAAGTCCTTCTTTAACCAACGATTGACCAAGATCTTCTTTAGTATTCTCGTCGATCAAAGTCACATAGTTAAGATTGCCAACCTGAAAAATACCGGAAAAAATTAAGATTACTAAAATTGGGATTAAAATATAATGTAGAACAGCAAAATAACTAACTTACCTTGTATTCCATATTGAGGAGAAACTTTCCTTCAGCTGTGTCTTGTTTCAGCGCATTAATGGCATCTGCAGCATATTCCTCCTACAAATGCCAAAATCATATTCTTCATAATTGCGAAAAACATAATATATATTCACATATTCAATGTATATTTCTACAAAAACGAAATGAGCGAGACTCACATCACTTGGCAGAATGACGCAAGCTAAAGCAAATTCCTTGGCAAACGGGGATAGTGAGGCGGCGGAAATATTTGGAAGCGCAGCACACTTTGCGGATTTAACCACTTCCCGATTGCCATAGTCGATAAAAACGACTTGAACTTCACCGTCTGGAAGGTTTTTCTCCACTTTGGCTCTGTACCACTCTCCATCAGCACTGTACTTTGCCACGCAGAGATTTTCTGTAAGAGAAAAACGTAGATATTTGAAAACATTGACAACAAACTAAAAATCACAGGAATAATATGAATGTCACGATTGTTTGCTTAACCATGAATGAAAAACATAAATAATTCAATACCGCGACTTGGAGTGTAAGCACCGCTCATTGGAGGCTTTTCATTCAGCTCACGTCTTAAATCATTCATTAAAGACTCCAACTTGTCACCCTACAAAATGGCAAATAAATTATGTTTGTCAACATACAAATAATTTTATTTACCTTTGATAAATACTATCAGTCATTATATTTTAAATAATTTTGGTTAACAAAACGAAATAATAAATTGTAAAACTTACATCATCCGTGAATTGGACGAAAAGACGCAAATCATTGGTCACCTCAGTAACAATTACTTTTTTATGTTCTACTTTCCTTTCTGCCTTATCGTCTTCAGGTTTTAACTCTTCTTTAGCATCTTCAAAGTTCAACCAGATTTTTTCACGCCTTGCCTTGGCATTTTCCTCAGCAATTTGAAGAGTACGGAAGTATTGGGATCTTTCAGCAGAGAAGTGCACAGAGGCTAAGGCGTCTTCAACCAAAGCAACGCTTAGGTTCTTTCCTTCAATCCACAGCCAACTAAACAAAAATGTATATTACATTATACTTGAGTTTGAGTACGTACTATTTGGAATAGATACCAATTCATTTTACAACTTATAATTGAATTATAATTAATAATTAAACATACCCAATGAAGTTTCCAGCTTTATCAATAGACTCAACTTCAAATTCAACTTCTCTCTGAAGGCACAATTCCTTTGTCAACAATAGAGCATCTTCTCCGAATGGTTCTGCTTCAATAATAGTAGTTGACGGAGGTGGGGCCTTACGACTTCCTTTTGGACAGCTGATTCCCGCCAGCAGGAAGGTAATGATTCTCATCTCTCTTGGAACAAATAATCGGAGTCGAGATCCAGAAGTCACATTTTCGACAATAGCAGCCGTCTTTCCAGCTCTCGTAAAAAATGGAAGAAATTGTTTTGCTTTTGCTGGATCCTACATCATAAATTCAAAAATAAATTTAAGATCACATTTATTAACAATTCATTTGCCATCAATACTTTCGTAGATACCTTACCCCTGAGATGTCAATAACGTGATGTGTAGAAGCATCTTTTTTGCCATGAAGACCTTTAGTTGTTTTTTGAGCTTTGGCTTCAGCCGCTAACAAGTTATCATAATCTGTGGCTCGTTGATCGTCATCTTGGCGATACCTTACCACAGTGGCATAGCCCTTGGAAACTAAAGCTTCTCCGACATTTCTGTAAATTCCAGAAAATCTTTGCATATTACAATTGAATTAAAGGAGTTCTTGGACATGATTGGAAAGTTCTGGGTACATTGATAATTGCTACTTTTCAAAAATTAAAAAAAAACTAGGTACATTGCAATTACTGGGGTCATCATAGATGAAATCTAGTGAACCTGTGCAACCCTTCAAATTACTTTACAGTTACTGTTCGAAATAAGAACATTACTTACATTCCATCTGATTTGACAGTACAACACATTTTCTCTGGAAGTTTTGGTATTTCGGAAGCTGGCTGAACGTAATCAACGGTGACATGAACTTTCTTTCCAATCAATTTTTTCCTCAGATACTCGCGGGCGTCGAACATGAATGGAATTTCGTACAAAGGCCGGAAGTTCTTTGGTCGGTCTTTGGGAGCTCCATCTGCACCTTTTTCTTCGACCAACCTAATAATGAATATATTAATCGATGAATTCTCACAAGAAACGATAACCTCAAAAGAGCAATAATACTATTTCAAATTCTGATTCTACCTTGGTGGACGAATACTAGCCAGGAAAATTTTTCTGACTGTTCCGTCAACCAATTTGACATTAAGGGAATCAGCATTAACTATTTCAACAACAGTTCCAATAAATTCCTTGTCTTTTCCCTTTAAAGCCGCTACAGCATTGCTAGCAGAACTAAGTTGATAGTCCTTCCAAATACGAAGTTTCTTTTCTTTAGCATATTTCTCTGCCGCTCTCAACTTTTCTGCTCCACCGGTTACAAAACCCATAGACCAGTCAATGCATCTAGCAAATCCTTCCCGCAGTAATAATTCAGCAATGTTGCCTTTCTACAATGAAAATAGTATAATATAATGTTGTATAATATATATGGGTATTCAGGAAACAATGTTGTATGATTTAATTATTATACAGGGTGAATGATGGATCCGGCGAAGTTTTGATTGTTGTTTACAGACTCCAAAATAACTTGAACGTCTCTTTGCAACAAATAAAACTCTGTGGAGTATTTGGCTTCGACAGCAAAAGGTTTTGTACCTTCCGTTTGTTTACCATCAGTGTCCAACTCGAAGCCTGGAGCCTTAAAATTAAATATTTATATTATCGTAATTTATTTATACAAAAAACCATTTTTAATGTAATAATCCGAAAATGCTATAAATTAATTCAAAATTATTTTTACTCGAATTCCGGACATCATTACAGTCACGTAGTGGAAAGAAGGCAGTAAAAATACGCGAACTGTTGATCCGTCCCGAACGTGTTCGACAACAGCATCAATTGGCTTTCTTCCCATTTTGTCAACAAAAGCACGGGCGTTATCAATGTTCCAAGTTATTTCCCGTATATGTTTCTGCAACAAAAAAAAACATATTCACAAAAATCAATCAATTAATATACTTTGTCAATATCGGAAGTTTTCGTTTAATAAAAATTTATTTGCAAACATGGCTGTATACCTCGTTCTCGTTGCCCCATTTTCCACGCTGGGCCAGTTTCGCTGCTTCTTCAATTTCATTCAATCGGACGACAGCCTCAGACTTACTTTCTTTTCTGACGCTAGCCAGACCTTCAGAAATAATCGAATGTGTGATGTTCTCTCCTGTCTCAATGTCTTTGCCAACGTAGACTGTTCCATACTCTCGTCCAGATCCTACTTTGTAATCAACAGTGAAAAGAACTTCATTCCCGACTAACTTTTTCCTCAAAAATTCTCTTGCTTCCCAAGCCCATGGTTCATCCTTTGTTTCTTCACTAAAAGATACATGAAAAGAATTACATGAAGGTTACTTAACATCGATTATTGTTTATTATTATATCAAAAAAACTAGTATTAAATCGGTATATTTTACCTTTCCTTGTTGTTACCAGGTCTTCGAGCCAATCGTGGAGCAGAGATATTTGAAAAATTAAGCTGTCGCTCTTGAGGAGGACCTCCTTTTGGTCGCCCTCGGATAATAATGGAATCGCCAGATAGTACCTTTAATTAAACAGGATTGTTATCATTAGGTATTTCGACAAACATGTTTAATTACATGAATAGTGAATGCGTCTTATAGATCTCTACGCCTATAAATCATGATATAGTTTAGAATGAATCAGCAGAATGACTGAAGCATTAGAAAGTGAAAATATCTGAAAGGATAGTTTACGACATTATACTAAATGAATGAATAAATCGGGAGTCAGCCGGTTTAAGTAGAAAGCAGCTGTGTTTGTCTTTTTTGTGTGTGCGCAAGTAAATCCTTTCCGATTCAATTTGGTTGGAACACCACACATAAAATCAATAGGTACGGTGTTTTGCTACACTTCTTAAACTTCGCAATGGGCAAGTCATAACATTAGGATTATAATTTCCTTCAGCATGCTTTAACAATTTCACAACATATGACTACAAAGCCGAAACAAATATAAAACGCGACATATGCTCATTTTCATATTTCACACTTTGAACTATTGAAGTGTAGTAATTGGACTCTAATGATAGTCATAAAAACACGATACGGCAATAAAAATCCCATAGGGAAAAAGCAATCCGTTCTACTCCATGCGTGTGTAGCTAAACCTGGGTCTTATTAATATGCTACGAATGCGAAGTAAATAAAAAATGTGACAGCTCAGATTTTGCAACGTGTGCGTATTAATGCCGCTGATCCATTAATATAAACCTACATGCTTGCATTTACAACATTCAATATTGACATTTCATTTAACTATTTCTCCATACCTAAACATTCCGGAATTACCGGCGTGTGACACAAATGTATATTATTTGACAGGCTGTACAATTTTTCGTAAGAGTATCGGATAATTAAGACTATAATATTATTTAAACGAGCAAAAAGACAAAGATTAAACCTAGCATCTGAATCTGAATACTATTTAAATATTCTAATATGTGTAATTTTCGAAATGAAAACTGCGGACATACCTGCTTGACGAATCCTCTAAAATGTTGTGGCGGAGTTGGTGCACTCATGCTGGCAACAAGTATTGCAAAACTGGAAATTGACAATGGTTGACAGGAAAGGCGAGAGTGGGCAAGCAAGTGTTGTCGCTGTACTGGAAGACGTGACACGAGGAAGAGGAGGAATTTGAGTAAAGTTTCAGTCTAGGAAGATGAGATGAACTGCTGGAAAAGACAATACGGAGAGATATAAGAGATAGAAAGGTGGTTTGTTAGCTACAGCACCCAAGGAGTGAAAGACACACTCGAACTCGACAAACACCACTCACTACGGAGTTAGCAGAGTTACAAGAACTACTGGTCGGGTACAGTCAAGTGAATGACGACAACCAACAACGACGATTCCTCCACAATATACGCACTCGCTTAAAAGGAGAGCAGTTTGCAGATTGGCACTCACTCACTAATGGCAGTAGTTAACTGTCTGATTCTGATGATAGTAATTCAGCTATGCACCTTTCTTGCTTCCTTCAATTGGTTGTTTGATGGCTTCAGCAGCAACTCATAGCACCCTGCTCTTCTTGTATTCTATTTGAATGATCATGTGTACAATAAGTTGTTTCGGCAGGGATTCATTCTCTCATTTATTGGCCCCAGTCTTCGTCTTCGTGTCCGTGGTAGTCGCAACCAGTAACTGCAAGTACAAACCTATTTCTTTAATATACGCATGCACCCAACTTCCACAATCCCAGTTCTCAACAATCACCTTTAAATACTAATTATTAGTCTTTTCTCAATTTGCTTATCATCAACACAAGGTAAGTAAGTAAATGATATGCGGGACACGTTGTATGTAAAGTGTAGGAGAAGGTCAGGTGAAACCTCCTGTCACACACACCACTACTCAAAACTCAACTAGTCACAGCGATCCAAACTCACTCCAATATTCAAAATTCAACCACCTCGTCAGGAACTTGCTCACTTTCGGAAGCTGTCGTGTTTTTATGTTCGTTGCTTGCGACTTCAAATCAATATTTCTTAAATCTTTCACAATCTGGAAGAAGGTAGGACGCAGGAATAATTGAGTAGAATAATTTACAGTTTATAATAATTAAAAGTAAGGCTTTAAATTGTTAGCAGACGAGAATAGACTCATGGATGCTGAACAGATGGAGTATAATTTCGTCTCCGTATGTTCCTTCGGATGCGGTATGGTGTTCACACTTTTTAGTTGGTAAAAGGTGATAAGGTATGGTATTGCTAAGGTACTTCTGTAGTTTAAGGTGAGAGACCATCAAGAGGAGCTGATTAGTTTTGCTGAAGACATAAGATTGCAATTACACAATTTTTTAAATCGCCGGATGGCGGAAATTTGTTTTTCTCAGTGTGTAAAATACACGGTTATAAAAGCAACATGAGTATTTTCTATGGTTTTATTATGATTGATGATGATGAGAAGGAAATTTTGGCACTGACTTGAGTATTGCGGACACCTGTGTTTCCCCAATGGAATTCAGCTGGAGATTTTACTGGATTTTGTGACAGATAAGTTGTTGCAGCACTAAATTGACAAACTATAGGCATGAAGGCGGGTGCCGTCGTCGTAGGTCTTCTGCTTTTAATTGTATTTAATTTGTCAAATGTATTTATTGTAGTTTGTAGTTGCATTACATTACATTAGATTTTAGATCCACGGAGAAAGACCTTGATTTTATTAGCAGGTGATAATATAATGTTGGTTTGTAGGTTGAGTCGTATGTATTATTGTGGGAATATTGTGCCGGCACAGAACAGCGGAGGATGCAGTGAGGAAAATTGTGTGGAAGTCGCTTGGAAGTGACTTTTCTCATTTTCCAATCATTTCATTCGTCGCTGGATGGAGGCGGAGTTGTACAACTCCTTCGGTGGCCCCGGGCGGTCTGTCTCTCACTGTACACGTCGCTTCTTAAGTTCCAACTCGAACGTCTACGCTAACACCACCACATGTTCCAACACCACACTAATGAACACATCCCGCTCCACCAGAGATTCTCAATTCCAATATTCTCAAATGTCAACAAGCCTATCAAATTCACCTCAAACTCCAATCCAACTGATCCAACCATCCGCCTACCTGTAAATGTCTCACAGTCTCAAGTCTCAATTTTGCATTTTTGTACATTATATTTGTCACACAAAACTTTAAAATATGCTATAAATATGCGTCAAAACTCTTCGCAATACTTTAACGGGATTGAAATTAAATGTGTGTCGTAAATGAGAAAATCTTTGCATGCACACTCTCCGTCATTATAACTGGTTTTATGGAATTTACTATTTTAATAAAAGTGAAAGGATGATAGGTTAGTAGTATTAGTAAGACAAAAATCATGTTGATGATGCTATTAGAACGCTTTGCCTGGAGTGAGGTTGACTAATTGTGAGATTAATTGTATGCCATGAATAATCTTACCAAATTCCCCATATTTATTACAACTCTCAAACGCGTCGTTCTTGTTAGATTTATTGCATCCAAATATCATAGAGTGATAGAACACTCATGTGTTCTGATTTTGGTATGTGTATCAGTAAAATTTTTATTAAAAATTAAAATCTAAATAAAATTATGCAACCGCATAAACAGTTTACTTATTTAATTACAATTATTTGGCCTTGATGAAGTTATTTATTTGTCGAGCTTGAATTTTATTCATCAAGAGTGTGTCACTTGTATAGAACTAGGCATTCTATACCTTACAATTGTGCACGCTACAATTATTCTTTTTCACTAATTCTCTATTCGCAGACGTTGAAATTGCGTTTCTGTAAATTGTGGTTTAACAAGGTCTTATCCATGTATGCGTTCATGCACCGGACTGGAGCCTCCCCCCCCCTGATTTCGGATAAAGAGGTTATTTGCCAAAATCATCGGTCAAGGCATAAAGGCATAAAATTTTGTCATTTTTTGGCATCTGACACGACTCGAGATCTCACATTACAAAATCGTAGATACGCCCTTGAGTTCAGATGTTATAAGCCTTAATTAATTCAGCCATACAAAATAGAAGATTTGTAGCGTTTTGCATTCAGAAAACAGATGTCGAATTTTGCATTATTAATAAATTCTCTTACTATTTATTTTTCTTCGTCGTTGTATAATAACCATCAGATAATAATTTTCTAATTAATGGTAATACTGGATGTCTTTTCAAAATATCCCCAGTGGTAAAATCCAAGTGTCGTAGTGAACACGGGCCGAACCAAATTAGATTCGACCTTAAATATGAAAATCTTTCATTAGCAATAAATAAAAAATTAACAAAACATAAATCATACTTTTGCAACATGGGTTTCGTTCTTCTGAATTTAATTGGCACTGCAGTATCCGTAGGCTTTACATTATGGTTAACTTGCTCTGACTTTCTATTATCGTCCAATAATCTTTGTCAAAAATTGGTAAGTAACGTGACGCTAACTATTTAATTACAATTTAATCGGTATTTTGTAACTAATTCATTTTTTGTCCTTTTTTAGACAATGGACATGCTACCAGAAACAGTCGAAATTATTTCCTCTGAATTGAGGCAACAAAATAATGGACGATATGAATATTTATGGAGCTCTCTAGAATGCTCTGAAAATATGTCCATGCAAACCAAAGAAAAAGCACTTGCTCTTATTATCGAAAAGACTTACAATAATGATTTGCAGTTCTTTGACACGGTTTTAAATTTTATACAAGATTTCGTAAAATTTGAAGAACTTAGAAATATGGGTTACTTAGAATTGTACGAACAAATGAATGTTTCAAATCACATTTATAACACAACAGAATTATTTTCTCTCGCTGCGGCAATTCAACCGGAAAATTTTTCTGCCGAATTACTGGCACTTTTTCCAAAAGAAGTCGGTTTAATTCTTCATCACAGGGAAGTTTCTTTGTGGAATGTAGAAAATCAGGGTTACCTTATTGTCGGCGGGAGGGGAATGTTTTATGAACCTGCTAAAAAACAACGACATGTTATGATTTGGAAACCTGGAAATTTGGGCCCACAAGGAAAATGGAGATTCATCATGAACGAGGAAGGTGCAACGTTTCGCATAATGAATACGTATTGGAATCAATGTTTGTTTAAGGATACATGGGAGAAACGATATGACAATAAACGCGGATCGGTGTACGCTGCATTTTGTGACCTTGAAAACGAATCAACTGGGAATTGGAAGTTGGTCCTTTTACCACATGAAAAAGAAAATTTACCCCCTTATATCCAAATACAGTCCAGCGATGTGCAAACAGATTCAAACTTTTTGTTTTCTGAGAAAAATTTTGATTTTGATTCATTCAGAAGCAGAGTATTTATTTCATATACTTCTGACTTCCACAATCAATCAATGTGGAAAATTTCTATAGCTTGAAAAACAAATTGGTATTGACTAACGAACAATGAAGTACAGATAGGTAATGATATACCACCTCAATATAATATGTAGCAAATTTTTATCAGCTTATTAGAAAAAACAAGCCAAGGTACAAAGTTTGTAGCATTTGATCAGTATAAAGCTGAACCTACGAAGGAACACGCGATTTGTAATCCCATGTGGGATGGGATTAGAAATCGCGTGTTCCTTTGTGAGGTGAGCTATAAAATATAGTAAGTGTAAGGTTTGTCAAATACACTAAAATAATGAACATAATGAAAGAAAAACTTTTTCGATTGTGCTAATTCTGCCGACTCTTTATCTACCGAGTGAAAATTTGCGATCCGATAATCTCAATTTCATGCCGTCACTTTTGTAGCCGTGACCGTTAGTAAAAACGCCTTATTCTTTCAAATCTTTTGAACAAAGATAATATTATATCAAAAATGTTAGAAAAAGTTCTTCCAAGATGAGATTTTCCTCTGGCTAATTTTAGTAAGTATACCATTACCTCCGTGGCAATGTTATATTTATTAGAGTGGACTTTCAACTTTGGTTAGGTTATATATTTTGTATGCACGTTAGATTAATATGTTCATGCAATACTAACATTATTAAAGTAACACATTCATTTGTAATTCTAACTAATTCTAAGTTAAGACAGATAAATATTCCATTTTCTGGTAAAAAGGTGTTAAATGACTGTATTAACCTTGGGATTAAACGTTGAAGTATAATTCACATAATAATTATTGCATGTATGTCAACTTGTATTTGTTTTTCTTTTGTAACATTAAGTAAATAACAAACATCTAACATGCATCTGTAAATAAAGTGAAAGACGATTTGAAATCAATGCAATCTTTGAAAATCTAGAGGGTTATTTCATAGTGTAGTTATCTGTTTATTCACGTATATTCAATAACATGTAGATTAGATAATGATGGATTCACTGATTTGAATGCAATTTGCTTCTCTGCTTCACGCAGACAATTAATTATTCCTATTTATGACATCATTCTCAATTTAATTAAACAGCGGCATTAATATTATAGTTGTGTTCACTTGGTATGACTTCACCCGCCGAGTTGCATCATTTTCACTATTTCGTATCATTATTATCATCTGAATCTTCCAGACACTAACTTTGCATCATTTTTGTCATTTAGCTGAATAATAATCACTAAGCTAAATAGAATATCATTATAATATAGTAGTATAATATATAATATGTATAAGTAAGTACAGGAATACATACGAACATGCAATTGTATCTGTAGGTATCCAATATCATCCAGTTAATACAACACACACACTGATATGTACTCCTGTAGTTAATAATAACGTGTCCGTCAACTTGAAACGTATAGTCATATATTATATCATCATAATATTTGATATTATAAGTCAATTCAGTTTAAACACAATCATTAACATGTCAATAACAAGAAAAATTTCAAATGCATTACTATACAACTTTACATTCATCTTCTTACATTATATATCTATGTACATATGCACATTACTTACTTACCTACTTACTTCCTTAGTCTAACGACGACACACCAACTAACTCGAGCTTTAGCTATAAATTAGCTAAATCCATATAATTTTAGCATTACACGCTAATACGCATTTCTAACATGAAGCATACAGACAATATTTTATGATAATCACAACTTCCAAAAATTTCGTTTTCATATTTACAATGTTTTAAATTACACACATGAATTATCTTATGTTTTGTCAAACTTGATACTTATAGTAGAATATGAATATATCCAATTAAGATATTATTATACACATCTGAATATTTTGCAATCATTCAAGAATTATTATATAATAATGCTTAAAGGTTTACTTTACTGTAAATATTACAACCCCATTAATTTTAAGGAATAATTCTATGTGTATGGTATACATTCTAAAATAGACTTATGATGGCCTAACCCTTAATTGACTTTAGGTAGAGTTCTTAGGGCATTTCAATAAATTATCTCAGTTTGCCACACTTTTTTTACAGTTACATTCACTTCTAAATTATTTGTCGTTTGCTTTTTGATTCTCGTAGCAAGTTTTAAGACCCCGATAGAACTATAACTACATACCTGGCTATACTTTTGTAGTAAAGACGGCCAATGTGTGTCAATCTTTTTTAATTGTAAGATTCGTTAATAATTGGGCATACAAGTATTTTGAAATAGAATACCCAAATCTATGTAAAAGTTTAATTATGTAGCATCCTCCAAATTTAAAAATTATATGTCCTAACCACATTAAACAGATAGATACTGCCATCAAATCAGTTTTATTCCATATAATATTCCACAACATGAAATAAATATTCTATAATAATCATTGACACAATTACCGAGACTCCACCGAAAGAACAACAAATGTAGGTAATTTACTGTTCAGTTCGGTAGAAAAGAAAGATTTTAATTGCTTATAATCGTACGAATACTTCCCAATGCCAATGAATACAGCAACCCTATTTTTAATGTCATTGGCAATGTGATTATGATTATTTTGTTCACATTGAGTCGTGGAATTTCTTTATTTGTAGTACCTAGTAATTGCATTTTTCATGAAAGTAGATTTACTGTAGTATAATGTAGTAGTGTGATCACACGGAATAGAATTTGTATATAAAGACGCAGGCCTCGTAAACCTTTTGACGAATAAATGCCCAATGTATGTTTTCCCTAGTAGTATTTATTTCGTGGCCAAATCGGTCATTTTCTTTGTATAAGTAGATGAGTCTACTTTAATATCATTATCACAAAAATATGGCGAAAGTCGACAAAAAACTTTCTTTTTTTCTTTCTACTTTATGAAATATGCTTCTGTTATGTGTAGGCTGGTATGAATATTTAAAACACTCCTGTATAGGTTAGTAACATTTATGTACATGCAAACCCCACAGTATATTCTTATTACATATTATTTTATACTATATAGAAATTCTATTTACACACGCTAATATGATACATACAATATTAGATTTAGTCAAAAAGTAAAACTTGCATCGTACACATGTAGTAATACATATTATATATTTATAGTATTTAAATATTTTATTTAATCTATAGTCAACTCGTTACATTATACATACACTAGCAATATATAAATCTTAAGCTATCTCTTGATAGTAGTCATAAGATTACAATTAATTTACAACTTTTCACAAAAACTATTTTATTACTAACTATTAAGAATTAACAATAAATTACTTGTGTACTGTATACTCATGTCATTTCATTTATCATTCATTAACACATCACACACTATTAAATTTATGTTTCACCATTTAACTGTAAGCTAGATTCAATTAGCCATCACTTCACTTCATAATAATCCGAAGAATATAATACAAACGAACACGCTGCTGCTCTACTACAACAATAATTCTCATACACCATACCATAGCCCTGCATATTTAATTGTCTTTCACTAATTATTGTATTCCTGGGTAGCTTGCAACAATGCAAAGGTGAGGTGGTCATTTTAATTAGCTGTGGTACTTATCGTATAGCAGGTCAGGTAACAACTTTCACGTTGTCTAGCTTGGCATTTCCTGTTTGTAGTCACTGTACTTTTGTACAGACAGAAGTCACAAACAGATCCACTCCATTTTGTTCAAGACGACTCCAAATCTCAGTCAATAAATGCACACTAATAATTCTTAACTTTTTCAGGACTCAAAAACATCACCATCGATCATCCCTTCAAAATCTGAGATTAATAGCTATTTTTTTTATTCCAGCATATAGGTAATCGTTAACCGTTCTACTGTAAATTCATTTTAACAAAATTCATACAATTTCCAACTTCAAACACGATTTAACTGTGAATGATCCTGAGATCTGCTAAACACTTTCATAATATACTTTGCTTTCTCCCAATAATCAAATAATTTAAAAAATGAAATTTCTTGCAAAATCAAAATAGGATAACAGCCAACGACTTTAAATCTCAGATTTTTAAGATGTCAAATATTATTTGAGGGAGATACTGATGTTGTAGATAACTTCACACATAAAGGTCATAACAATAACAACTTTGATAAACAGAGATAAGGATTATAATAATATTTATATTAATACTAACAAGTAATTTTATGCTAAGCCATTACTGTATATTTAACACCTAGGTATAATATTGAATACATTATTTGTTACAATCAATGAACCGTCCAAGTATAATATGTTTTAAGCTTTGAGATGAACACAGAGAAAACAACAAAGTGTAAGTAATTCGTAATTCCAGTACAAAATTGATGTACCCATGCAAATACATTTTGCAATAATCTCACGAGTTTCCTGCTACCAGTTGCACACAACAGAAAAAGTTTCTCATTAATTATTATAAAGCTTACTTAAAATTAATTTGGTTTGCCCTTCATTCACTCTCTTAATACAGATAACTATTACAAAGAAAAAAACTCCCTACTCATATTGTAATACACAATAAGTATAATAATCTAGTAACCTTATCCAAAATGAATTGCCAAATTTACGAAATATAAATTGGCAACAGGAGAACAGTCCTTACAGTTATGACTTTTAGATAACAACGGTACAGACACATAATATAACATTGTGAGACAGGCAAAAGATTGAAAAGGTAAAAAAAAGTATTTCAATGGCCACTATCACAGGCAAAGGAAGAAGTACCACTTGCTTTTACGCTAAACAAAACAAAGAATTTATACAAACTATTCTATCATAGATGAGATTAACAAACAGTGCATATTTAATATATCTACTATACAATATAAGTCTCAAAATGGATTATTAATGATACATGATGAATAGTAAACATCAATCACATTTATATCTTGGGCAATTGAAAACACTTTGACGAACTGAATACATTAAATATAAAAAGTCTTCACTTGCAATCAGTACCATTTTGAAAACAAAATCGGGGAAGTGAAGTTTAATTTCGGTTTATTTCACCTGTCTGTTTTATTTTAGTTGCATTATCTTTAATGCAGCTAGAATTACAACCAAAAGTTTGGCTCCAGGCTAGAATATTTTTCTGCATTACTGTTTTCAAAATGTTGTTCAACGTTCAGTCAAACTACTAGTAGTACATCAGTGCTTCTTTCAATTTTTGGGAAACAAAATATTGAAATTCGGAAAAACTACAATTAATTACTATAGCCCACTCAGCTAAGTTATTTATTTACAATGAAAATAGAAAATTCATGTCAAAATGGAATGGTTTAAAGTAAGCCGAAGAGTCAATAATAAGTAATAGGATATTAACATCCTTCTTGTAGACAAAGAGTTACAATTTATCTTTAAGTTATGACGTCATACCATAGATAGTAATTTTAATAATTTTCATTAATCCCTACGCAGTTATTTATTATCATCCCCTTCAAACGGGTAATTGTAATCAATTTAATGTTGTATTAAATTTAATAAGTAACATTATATTCTACTTAAATACCGTATATATTTAGTATAACAACAATAAATATCATTTTTAGACTTCGGTGCCATCATCCCCTTCTGACGTTTGGCTTGCACTTTGTACTGTCTTGCTTGCAACAGAATCACCATCGGGAGGAGCAGAGCCACTTCCTGTTCCATTATTACCTTCATTCTCACCAGCCGTCGTTTTCTTCGGTTTTGGTGGCGGTTTAGGTGGAACTTTCTTAGCGCTAGTGTGATTCGCTTGGGGACCACTGACATTTTTATCTGACTCATTGCCCCCAGGAAATTTGTTGTTTGAATTTGCATTTTTATCGTCAATTTTGCTTCCGCCATTCATCATGCCCCTTTTTAATGTCGCTTGATTTCCCTTGGCCGCAGACTTTTTCGGATTATCCTGCGGCTTCCACGACCGAGGCATAGTTGACAATCTGGGCTCTGAAACTGTGTTCGGACTATGACCGCCTTGATTAGTAGTTGGAGTGACCCCAGGAAAATGTCCACTGCTATTGCCGCTGCCATTGGGAGTGGATGGTCCATCATTTTCTTCTATTGGCGCAAAAGGCAAATGAGAAGAGGGACTGTGTAACGAAGGAATCGGTGTTGCTCTCAAGGCTGGAGAACGTCCCAGTGTACTGACGCCATTTGGAGGAGGACTCATAACATTTGCATTGCTTCCATATTGACCGGAGTCTCCGATTTTGTTCAGCGACAATCGAGAACTGCCATCTGCAGTTGTTCGTAGTCCTAAATTGTCATACTTGGGATAGACCTTAACGAAAGGAACTGTTGTGGATGTAGATCCCGTTGGACTTGGACACATAGAAGGGCTTGGCACATACGCAGGAGACCAACTAGGAACTCTTGGCCGTCTGGGCAGAGTCACATAACCCGGGCGATTTGCAGGCGGCACAATTACATGTGGTGGTTCTGATGCGAATGACGCAACACTGGCCGCGTACGGAGAGTGAGGTCGTCCAGAAACAGAATGCCCGTGTTGATGTGGGTGGAAGTTCAACGTCATGGAATTTCGGTGTGGATCGTAAGGCGACGCCAAAGCAGCGGGATTTAATTGCTGAGGCAAAAGACGACTTGAGTCGGGTACGGTCGAGGCAGTACTTCCCGCGGGAGATTCTTGAGAACGATGAGGAAGGTCGAGCAAGTCGGGATACTCGGAGCTGTGGTTCGCCTGGTCAAGTAGTGGAAGACCCAATGATGCAGAGCCAGGATTTGTAGGAGAACTAGAAAGTCGTATTCGTGACATGGACCCAGACGTCGTCATCCCATCAGCAGAACCCCCGTCTCCGTCTCCACCAGACGATAGCAAATAACTTTCACCCAGAAGTGGCGTGGTTCCATCCGATTGTGCTTGACCATGAGCTCCGCTGTTGCCATGCTCCGAGCGATGATGGTGTTGCTGGCGCTGCAGAAGAAGATGATGGTCAACATGTTGCCCTGTGCCCTGCAAAGACAACAACAATTCCAATCACAATCACATCTCACAATATATAAACCAATCTAATCACTTCATTTGATTTCATGCCATCTTGTTCTTCCCTAGCCAATCCTTCATTTCATCTCATCTCTTTCCTATTTCCACTTCACCTAACCTCAACTCAACTTTGCTCATCATCAACCCACCAATCTCATTCTTATCTAATACACTCTTTGTCAATGGCTATGTGTATAAAAACCTTATGGCGGTGTGGTGAAAACGCTCCTTCCACTCCATTCGTAGTGCAGCTGTAATAGCTTGACAATATTATTATCAAGGTTTCATACAATATATAGCAGAGCATTAAGAAAAAAACTTTTTTCTGCCGTGGACTTAATATATCCTTTCCGCACAATGTTACATAACTTTATTTAGATGTCTGCTATATATTTCACTATAATTTTCTGCCATGCTTCAGAGCAGTTCAATATGGTAGTCGTCTCATGTCCTACTTCCTACCAGAATCCTAACGATATTATTATTATTTTCCCAGTTACGAAGAATAAATCATTAGATATTGCCTTATACTACACGGGTCAATTTTCAAAGCTAGTAGGTCGCTTCATATCTTGTTAAGGCTTCTAGTTTATTTAATTCTGCTTTTCTTTTAATAACTCTGACTTCCCTTCAAAGACACAACAACCTGACAACAAACGTTCGCGTTGCTTTAATATCACATCTTGAGATGCAGCACGCATACATAGGTACATCAAAACAATATTTATAACTGTAGATACCTCTGTACATAAATACAAATTCATTTCTGCATTCTTTGAATCATCCGCAGTATATTATACACCATTATAATCACTATTTATTTGCTTTCTAACCATAGGACACCATTATTATCCAGATCCAATTTATCAAATATTTATAGCGTAGCACCCAATAATAGTTTATCAATAGCAATGAAGCAAGCAGGGCGTAAGGTGAGGGTATGGACAATGTAAATAATTGCAGCATCAATGAGAAATTCTTATAAAATATACATGTATATTTTTTGAGGGTATGGACAATGTAAATAATTTCAGCATCAATTAGAAATTCCTATAAAATAAGAATGCATATTTTTATACGTCAAAATTCTAGTTTTAAAAATGACGATTTGGAATTTAATTGCAAATATGGAGGTAGTAATGAGTAATTAGTCACTTGACGGAAAAAATGAACAGATTATTTGCAAAAAAACCTTCGGCATCGTACAATTTATATAAAATTATTACAGTTACGTGTGAAACTGTATTTTGAAAAACGGCGTAAGATATAGTTTGAATTTGAGAAAAGAAAGATGTGCGTTGTGAGTAAATAAGTAGGTAATATAGAACAAGCCGTTGTGGCTTGATAGAGTAAGAAAAGCAACAATTATTTTTCGGTTGTGATGCTGCACACGTTTGGTTGATGAGTGGAATATGAAGAGGAGAATCGTTGGTCGGAGTTTACGGGAGTGTGGAGGTATGAAGAAGATAGGAGTCAGAATGATCAAAGAGACAGAAAGTGCTAGGAAAGCAATTCAGCTGGATAGTCGTAATAGAGAAAGAATGAGAAAAAGAAAGTTACAGTGAAATTGAGCTCATAGTGTGTCAGTCAGTCGTTGCAATTGGATAGTGAGCAGTGACATGGGTAGAGAGAGAGAGAGAGAAAAAAGAGAGCGAGTCATGTCATCATCACATCAGGGTTGAGTGATCTGCCATTCACATTGCGTCTGAGTTTGCTGTGTTTGATGTGGAGGAGTGCTGCTCTGTTGCAGATGAATGGGATGTTGTTGCTGCTGCTGGTGGTGGTGGTGTGACTGTTGACTACTTCCACCGTTGCTGTTAACTGTTGCGGGATGCGCATACTGAAGTGGCGGCGGTGGCAGAGTTATCGGCATTGACATTGTCAGGGGCAAGGGGAGCGGAAGAGACATGGGCAATGACAAACTGGGATCCAGCGTTTGTTGGTGATTTTGATTGTGATGATGATGAGACATGATGATTTCTCTTTGCCTTTGTAGCTGCAGCATTTCCCTTTCTCTCAGACCCATCAACATCTGAGAGCTGGCCAAACTGTGCGGATGACTGGAAGAGGACGTCGTGCGACTGTTGATCATATTATTATGTTGGGACGACGGTGGACCACAAGACGTCGTGGGTGATATTGACATACTATTTGTGGTGGTGACAGGAGGGGTGGAGGGGCTCGACGAAGACGTTTGGGGAGTGGAGTATGAATGAACGGGAACGACTATGGAGTTTCCTCCGGCGGGATGAGGAGGAGGAGGAGGTGGAGGACAAATAATCGGGCTGAGACCATGTCCGTGGACATTGTGGCCATGGTTTGAATGGTTTGAGCTCATTGAATTGATTCCGGCCATTGTTTGCTGCTGATTTTGACCCGGACTGATTTGTTGGTGAGCTGTGCGCACCTGTTCTCCGCCAATGCCACCCACCATCACCAAGTTGTGTTGGTCAGTGTCAAAGCGAGGGTCGGGAGGCACAAAGGAAGACGTTGCTGAAGAACCACCACCGCTAGCAGCGATACAACAAGCAGCTGGAGAAGTGGTGAGACACGTTTCCCCGTATGGACAGGGAGTCACCGTTCCATTCATCACTCCGCCACCAACGCCCCCATTCGAGGGGGAGGAATGATTCATGGAATGAAGCTGTTGTTGCGGGAAATAATGCGAATGATGGCGAACATTGTGACGCTGTTGTTGCGCCATAAGCGAAGCAGAGGATGTGGAAGGCATTTCGGTCATCTCGAATTCGGTTTGCGGGAGAGAGTCGTAGCCGTCAAGTCGCTGCGTTTGCACAATTCCCGATGCACTTGAGCGACGCAGCGTTGTTATATGGGGGTGAAGCGCAGCGCTACTCGCTAGATTGTTAATGTTCGTGGATTTATTGTTGAAATTAATATTGGACGTTGTTTGATGCTGATTGAGATGTTGGAGGTGATGATTATGATGATGTTGTTGCTGCATTTGGGGCTGAAGGGATTGGGGAGGGTTATGGACATGTGAATCTGAAGAACTCAAAGTAATCACTTGATTCTGCTTGGTCGACAACGGCAACTCGGATTTTGCCGTTTGAGTGGGACACTCTGTGTAGCCAGCCACAGAGCCATTCAGCTTGGCCTCGTTCTGCAATTCCATCAACAATCAAACACACACGAGTCAGCCATTTTACTCATTATAGCAACCCAAGCTCTATAACCATTAGACATAAAACAGAAATTATAGTATAGTATAGTATAGTTAATAGTAGATAAAGAAGAAGAATAGACAACAATACAAAAGACCCATAGACCCATGTAATATTCCACTCATAGTATAACATTCATAATATTCCACAATATTTGCAATGGAATAATAATGACAATGTAATGGCCAAGTGATAGTTTTCTACAATAGCGGAGTGTAGCATATTTATATTTAAATACAATACACCCTCCATACCTTTACAGAATGAAAGTGGCACATGACATATAAAATAATTAATACCAACACCAGAGAGAAGTAGCGGTAGTTGCCCAGTTGCGGTAAGTAGCGAAATCGTCAGGTAAAAAAGAGAAGTAACCCACAAGCAATGTATTCACAAACTGAATGTAGAGAGAAACCGGCGAGGAAAGATGAAATAAAAAGAAGAGCATTATAGTGGGAGCGGGAGAAGAGTACAGAAGTTGCCTGGCTGACATGACAGTATTTACAATGTGAGACAGATAGACGAAGCAGAGAAAGTTGAAAGTTGAACCGTGATCCCAATGCAATTACTCGCTATGCTCATTTCTCATTACTCATTCATCTTTTCATATCGTAGCATAGGCCATTAGCCCATCACATCACACCGTAGCATAATAATAACACAATACAACATATCATCACAGCAGCAGTAAACTGCTGGCAGTCTATTACTCTTTTAGAGCTGTGCTCCGTTGAAGGCAGACACTTTTACCAGCACATTACTAATATTCCTTTCCTCCTAGCCATCATCATCATCATACTTACACTCATCACACTGATACATGTAATCAGAGCCCAGAGATCCCATAAGCCCGTCGCAATATGATATACAACAACCCATTTCCATTGCACTGCCCCTACAAAGCCCACAGCCTTCTCAATGGGAAACACACAGAGAACCCGGTACCAGAGCAGTATACAGAAGATAGACCCAGAGCAGTATACAGAAGATAGACCCAGAACAAAAGACGTCGACAGACAACGGCCAAAGAAACTTTCCATTATACAATTTACTTTCGCTTCACATGATTTGACTTGGCTTAACTCAAATGGCACTACTGCTGTACTACAAGCAGTCTACTACCCACCACTGGGTATTATTGTTCCTTTGGCTTCCTTTCACCATTACGACTACTCCAAAGGATAACTAGCCGTTTACAATTACAATCCAAACCAAAGTATTTTGCAATCCATAAAATAATGTGAATAGTTGAGCCATTTACTGTGAGGACCGAGCCAAACACAACTATCATCATTAAGCCTCTCTCTTTCTCTCTCTCTGGCTATGGCTCTCTGTCTGTCTCTTAAACTACAGGCAGATGCGTCAATATCCTTTTTAGTCGGAGTATTAGACGAGTATATAACCTAGGTAGTAACAGAGGTAATCGACGTAAGCTTTGTGATTGTCAGGGATTGCAATAAATTGTAAGTGCTTGTATGTGTGTCTATGCAGGGGAGTACGTGTAGGCACTTTGTATGCTCATCTGCAATTCTTCGGGAATACACAGTAAAGAGAGACTTTTTCATGGTTTCTTTGTATGACCAATGTTGTATACTACTGAATGTAAAGAAAGTTATAATGTTATCTGAAGAGATACGTGAAAAATCTGCGGCATAAAATGCAGAAGTCCGCCAGGGCACTATAAATGTAAGGAAATGTAATAGAATTGTAAGAAGAACAAGTTAGAACGTGAGTTGTTACGGTAGGTTAGGTAAAGGCCATCATGTATAATAGCCCAAAGTAAAAATGAGTTGGGTTGGGTTAGTGATTAATCAACATTACCATTATATAAACCAAAGCTCCACAGATAGTACTCTCATCTTTGAAATATCATTTTCTTGTAGCACATAGAAAACAATCCTTAGCAAACCACAATGGTCGCTCTGTTCATGGGAAGATAGAAAAAGAATTTCATATCTACAGATAATAGTAATACAATAATGGCTGAGCTGAACTACAACGATATGATTTGGTAGCTTATAGTCGCATCGCTTCCTTCTTGTGTCATTTGTTCAAGTTTACAACCTTATTTCCTACAAAACTTACATAATATTGTCGTTGTGCAGCAGGAAGGTACAGAAACTACTATATGTAGTAGATGTAATATAATTTGCCTTTGAAGCCTGCGGGTTTGTTTGTCGGGGTAGTTGGTGCCCGAATATATATTGTAGTATAGGTACTGTAAGTACCTATATAATATTAAGTAGGTAGATATTAGATATGTGCAGAAATAGGAAGTTGTTACAAGTAAAACATAGCAGGACTAGTCGTAGCTTATAGTTAGTATCGCAATGTAGCATTTGTTCTGCTATTAGTAGCTAAATATGTAGCAGAGTAGTAATAATTCGTAAGCCTGATGTCTGAAAGTTGCAAAGTCTCAAGGAAAGAAGAGAAAACATGCTATTACAACCGACCAGACATACTTATAGACTTTGGTTACAGAGTATGTTGTATATGAGACGTAGTATAATATACAAGTTCATATGTACGGCATGGTATGATCTTAAGGGAAACAGCAAACCAGAAGGAAAGCAGCGTAGCTCAACCGGAAACAGAAAACAACACAAAATATCTTAAACATAGATCACACGCATTGAAACATGTACACAAGGCTATTCGTATAGCAACAGCACAACAAGCAGTGCCATATATAATGATAAATAGCTTTTGCTTCTTTTCTGCCGGACATAACGTAACATATGCCCAAAGTCAGAGGCAATTCTAATCCTACGCTCCAGGCTCCAACTTGTGAAAGAAGCATTTTCACAACAAAAATCACTACCCGAAAAAAAATGTGGAAAACAATTGCTTTAAAAGTGGGACAAGAGTACAGTATAGTGAAGAGATTTGTGAATCAATTCATTTCGGAGAGGTTTATGTTGTTTGGTAATGGTGAACCAGCATGAAAATATCAACATGTTTAAAAATGTTTCGCTTTCTATGAAAATCAGTCTCATTTCCGGTAATAAAACCAGCCATTAGTTATCTAGCTCAAGTACAAGCTTTAAAATGTATCTTAAACTATGAAAGGACTGAAAAGAGAGCACAAGGGTTTTGGTGGTGTTGCCAAGACGAGACATGACACAAACCACCACAGTATCTCTATTACTTAAGCAGTAAGCGGGAGGCGTGCAGCCAAAATATATTATGATTATTGATCTTTTTCTCTCTCTCTTTTCCTTATTTCGCCCCGGTGAAAGCGATGAAAGTTTCAAGTGGACAAACCATCTTGTGTACAACACAGCACAAAGAGCAGTAGAAACCACACCGACACTCTCACTCACAATCTAAGACATGTCTCATCATACGAATCGACATCACCAGGGAATGCATATAACTCCTAATATCATTTCTCATAATACGCCACGCAAGTAGAATATTCAGTAGGTACAAACTTTATCCCAAGTGTATTTCAGCATTCACGTTCCAATTAAAAACTCAAAACCATACAAACTTAAAATACAAAAGCATCTATTATAAAACTTCACTGGTTTATCCTATATATACCATCACAGACAATTATTTCTGCAAATTCATGCAAACTAAAATCAATTACTATTTACTTTTCTATCCGTAGTACATATTATATAAAAACCACAAAATTTTAAATAAAAACGTAAAATATTAATGTTCTATTTTTTTCGCTTAAATTTTTAATATGTATCAATTCATAAAAAATGGCTTTAGCTAAATAAATGAAAATACTCCAAATAGTTCTAGTAGATGTTATAGGGTGCAATCCAACAATGAAATATTATGTGCATCATGTACGTTCTTATCTTTTTAAATTCCATCTGTATGCAATGGGGATTCACAAGGTGCAGTAATTAATGAATGGATAGTGCAACCAGCCGAATCCGTTGAGACTTGTCCAGTTACCTGAACCTGCATTTGACAACATTGGACAAACCCCAAGGGTGGTCTCACCTCTCTCTTTCTCTATCAGCAAAAAGCTAACAAAGCCTTTGTGAATTCTTTTTATATTACGTGTACAGACGATCCACTTTTACCCAACACGAACACGACATGCCTCTACACTGCTATTACAATTCAATGAAGGAGAGCACCAAGGCTAGTGCAGAAAACTAATCAAAAATCAAAAACTCTTTAATTAGAGCCAGATCAAGGATTACCTTTTAACAAAGACTAATTAGTAATAATGAAAGTCATAGTGGACACAAACTTTTGTTCCGGTCTCATCGATTACGGTCTCTGTAAATTAATTAGTCTGTCGGGATTAACAAGAAAAAAGCCTTGCACGCTGAACATAATTCGGGGGCTACCATGTATGTACGACATACAATCTTGCACATCTCATTTTCTCTGGGAGCTCATTGCAGCACATGATGAAATACAAAATTATCAAAGGATTCTCGGAATTTCACTTTAATTTGTGCTACAGTTAGAGATGGGATCAGAGATCAACTTCATGTTTTTATTAGAATTATTATTACAACAAATTTTGCAACAGAAAGGCGCTACTAATTATATAAAATATAATGTGTGTTCGGTAGTTTTTAATCAATATTATATATGAAAGAAAAACACAGAGAATCATCCTAAAAAGAGGGCTAAATTTTGGTTAAAAGTGGCATTTTAAAAGTAAATTGCTATTTAAATATCTTGCACTCCCACAATTTACTTTTTTATAGGCTACAGTTTTTATGGGCAACTTGATCTTGTATCCAAAAAATTCAAGTTCATCCATGCTCCCTTTTTTAGCGAAAAACTTATTTGCAATCAATCAAATTTCTGAGTAAGATAAATATCGTATATATTTGTATCCAGTGTACTACACATTCAAGGTTAGGTGAATAGGTTGTATTTATCGTGTACATATTTCAAAGTATAAAAAAGTATCCAATAGTTGTGCTTCCTAATTAATTTCATTTGCCATTTTCTACTTCGACCTGAAATAACATTTGCATTTATTTTAAAAGAGGTGAGAACTCTGTTTTAATAACGGCCGGAGTCAATCTAATATCTACAGAAAACTGCAATATGGTAGTTACAATGAGCATACCTGAAATCGGAGTAACTTGACACTGCGGCATCTCTAGTTTTGATACACATATGGATAGAGTAAATCCTTTCACGAACACAACATTACGGTACAAAAGAGCAACAATAAGCCTTTACACACCTATTTCGTTTCGTCGTAATCGTGTATGGTGAAAGCAATGCTGTGTAATCAATCGATCCACAGCGACTTTGCGAAATATACAAGTAAGTCGTTAGAGGAGATGAGATTTACCGACATCAGCAAGCTTCTTCATGCACAATGACATTACATTAGACTCCGCATGTAAGCAGTAAGTACATAACATTACACTGCGTCACAGATATCGATGACTACAGAGAAATTCTCCACACGTGTATATCTTACACCATCTTTATCCTTATACTCACATTATTACCTAAAAGCTTCCCATGTACACAGATCATTAAACGTATACCTACCTATTTATATTGTGCTCACAGTATGGATGCACTGCCACAGTTATGTCCGTAGTTTCATGCAATAAACGTATATATACACATACAAACACATACAATGTTATCTTACAAATGTACACATGCTCCTACAATCGTAGTACGTTCATCGTCATCAGAAGCAGACTAAGATCACTTAGACTTGCCTTAGGGAAGCTGGCAGTAATAATGCTCTTTACAAATAGTACCAAATATTTTATACTCCGCTGGTATAGCACTGTCCTACTGACTTCACCAAAACTCATCATCATCATATCAAATCACTTTTCCTTTGCCTCTTCCTTTACTCACACACAATTCCACGTCTTCAACTTTTCTCTATTTCTGTTTGAACGGCTGTCTTAATACTAAATCGTAGTGGTGGTCCATATTATAAGCATATGAGCACATTACTACACAAAAGAATCATTCTATTATACACACACATGAATGCATGCGTATGTGTCGTGAATGCACGAGCTCAATGTGAACACAATGTAAAGGGTTACATCATGTCTCAGACGAATCCTGATGCAAGAGCTCTGTACGTCCCTTCTTAAGGCATTGAGTAAAACATTAAACTAATGCTGTGGTTGATTGATTGAATAACTGAGGAGATGGTGAACAAAATTATCATTAGATTATTCATTTATATTATTTAAGATAAAAAACATACACATTAGTATCAATCAATACAAATGCTATTTATTGCTTGACATAATTTGAAAAGTTAATGTTATTTTTGAAAATTTTGTGAAATGATTTATGGGAAAGGAGATACAGAGCTGGTGCATCAGTGTTTGACTGAGGCACCATGTAGACCTTTACATTGCATTCACATAGAGCTCCTGCATCACGTTACATAATAAATACGTTTATAAATGCCATCACGATCGCAAAGGCTTGAAACCTATGCAGGTTTACACGTAATGTACATAACTGCTGAAGTCTGGATATAATATTTCTGTTCTTGGAACATTGCAATTAAACGGGAGATATTACTACCACACGTCTATTGCATTTCTACCCTTAACTGGCATAGTAAGACTATAGTAGTACGTATTTAATGTGTCCTACTGGTTCAATCGCTGATTCTTACAATCGTTAGGAACAGTAATGTTTCGTTGAATCAGCCTGCTGAACAATGCCTACATATAGTAATGATAAAGATTAGTAGATAGTCACATCATGTCGTCTAATATATACACATAGAACCAGGGAGAGAGAGAGAGAGGGAGCGTCTACAGTAATTGTCTGTTTTATCTACAGAGGACAAAAATGATACATGAAGCTATTTAGTTGTGTATAATACCTTCTTGGTTTCTTCCCTTGTATTATTGCTGTATCTTCCTACACGGATATAAGTAATATGTATAAGACTTGCACAACACTACGATGACTGACACAACAACTTGCCAAAGTAAGAAACTACTTTGTCTTCTTTTTGCTTCACTTGGCTCATTGCTTGCTCATTTCCTTTTTTCTACGGAATTGTCTTACGAAAAGCAAATGGTCACCAATAAGATACGGTTGAGAAAAAATCCCTGAATCCTGCCGCCATTCATAACACAATGCTCCATATACTTCTTGTACATTACAATGCAATGTGACCGGGTCTTTTGCGAAGTTGCATAGCTGTAGTATTTTTTCTGCACATTGAAGAACTACTACAGGGTAACTACCTATGAAAGGAGGGCAATGCAATAGGTACTTGTATAATATACAACTAAGAAGGAATTCACAGCAGAAGGAGACTTTCTAGTAGTCTTTGAACTATTTCTCTTGATAAAGAACACAGTCTGTTGCAATCTATTTGCCAGTATCAATGAGCTCCAGTTGCAATTATATAATTACTATTTCCACACACGAACGAACGTTCGTTGAGACTTGCTGTAGGCCTACAACATTTATTTATACTACAATTAGCTCCTCCAAGTATTTTCTGTCTTCTGAGAAAATAAGCTCTGTGTCCAGAATCACATTCGATCCCTCTACTAATAAATTTATCGTCTGCTTCTGCAAGTCTTTTTCTGACAAACGCTACATGCAACACTATCTATCTACACAGACTGTAGCACTACGACCATTATTGTACAAGAAGTCAACTGAGCCAAGTCGCAGAAAATGCATGGTGCATAGACATGGATGTTGATTGTAAGTGATAGGGTACAAATTACACGTTCACATTAGTACCTAACGTACGTACCTACGCAGAAAAATCGTCTCGAGCTTATTAGGTACAACACAAGGCCAACTAATGCAACTACCAAGAATCTCATCTCTAATAAACCTACTACAGCTATACACATTCTTCTTCCTTTATGCTGCTTTTCTAAATATTTGTATGTGCACATTTTTTTAAATGAAGTTTGCAGCCATAAGTCACTCACTATACGCTTTGCCTTGAGCCAAAAGCTTATAATAATGTAAGTAGAGGACAGGAAGCAATACATCTGAGGAAATATTAATATTCATTAGCAGATTTGTGTAGAGCTCATTACACTCAAAGCAGATTACATATTAAGGTAAATAGCGTTCGACTTTCACTACAAATCGCATGTTGAACATTTCCCTCTATTACTTTCTCCCTACTTTGCATAACTCATGCAAATAAATGCAAACTCCTTAAAGACAATCAGTTGTAATTGTAATGTAAATTCTTTTGGCTTTTCATTCCGCACTGAGCCTTATCAAGGAAACCAAGTGTTATATTTGTAGTTCATGTCGTGCACACAACTTTCCCTCCGTGACACCTAAGAACTGTAACCAGAAAGCTGATTATTATTTCCCTAACAGCCAGTTCAACTTTCCGTCTTCGTCTCTAATCATGTACACAATACACCCAACCCTTTTACAAACCTCAATGCGTGCTTCCCTTTATACACAGTAAAACTATTATGCAACCTTACCTACTTATGTATATCTATGCAACGTTTGAATTCTCTACATCTAAACCTATACATAGTGCACAACAAAAAGCTTTACGGTTAAGACTGACATAGGCACCTTTATTGTAATTCATAAGCCAGTCTTATTATTATTATTATTATTGCAAGTCTACAAAGTACAAAGCATGACATATTTTAATACGTTGCCATTTATATCTATATCGTTGCATATGGAGTAAGTAATAAAATGCAGGCAAACAAAACACGGAAGCAAATACACGCATAATATTCCCTTCATCGATCAACAGTAGGCTTCATTATCCTGTCAACCCACCGCTGCTACAAGTACGGCTAGGGCGAAACTTTGTAAAACATATTGAATGAAGACCATTTATATCCTTCCAGAATTACTACCTACAGAAAACAAACCAAAAGCAATGAAGAGAACACCACACTTTACAAGCCTTTTGTCTCCCACTTACTCAACCCTGATATCATGATTCATTTAGCTGCATATGCCTTTACTGCGAACAATAATGTTTCCCTAAATCTACTGCATATAATACTACTTACACTTATTACTCACTCACTCATATAGCACCAGCACAAATTCTGTGATAAATCCACTTTTCGGAATAATAATATATGTACACATTATTACTAACAGTCAGCTCTGAACGAATACATACATTCACAGACAAAAGTCAGCTCAAATCTTCAGCTCTCTCTCTCTCTCTCCGTTTGCATTGCATTTTGCTACAGTTTTTGCCACTCCAATTTACACATGTTACGCGTGGCTATATACAAGTTCTGGTACAAAGTACAAGCGGTAGATAAATTGTTGCTAAAGTCAAATCCCTTGTGTCACGTTCTAATGACTAGTAGTAGGCCTTACGTCTTTTACACCTATAAACACTAAACACCCCACACCAAATGAATAAATTATACGCGTATATAATATATATAAAGGGAAATTGAGTATTAAACCTGCACCTGCAAACTACTTATATTTCACATGCAGTTAATACCCACCGCCATATTATGACATATTACAAGCATAACACCTAACTACTCTTCAATGTGCATACAAAATGTTTCTATTGTGTGGTATTCACAGTCTTGTAGTATATTTATGTGAGTTGTGGTTATAAAATTACAACGTCATATTTACTTACTTGCACATGCCACTGAAAATCAGTCAACATCATGTTTATCCACAGCCATGAACATATAATCTATAGGAATGTATCATATTCACATATATTTGCAGTCAATATGAGCTACAACTTCGTAGAAGCATTATAACATTGCAATAACTGTACACGTAACTTTTGCAGGGGCCTAGTCTGTTTCCCAGGAATAAAGTGTGATAAGTGAGTGTCTCCCTGGTACTCTGCGTCCAAATGTCTTTTGTTACTATCATGTAATTTAATACAGCCGCATGATATGTAAATAAAATTTTATTACATGGAGGATACTTATAGACAGGTTTAAAACATGCAATAAGGTGGAATAGCTTTGCAGACAAAGTGCAAGCACAGCAGTCTAGGTACCAGCTACACTTTTGCCATTACTTATCTCACGCACACAGGCATAAAAAGATAGACATAATAATGTACAGTATGTAGTACTACAAAATTATATTATGTACATTCATTGTGCATGCTTTATTTTCCAGGGTTAGTATTTGAACCCGAGAATTTATAATAATCATATAATGAAACAAACGTTCAAAAGATTACGAAAGAGGAATAGAATTACTCTTGCAGTATAATTTAAGTAATAGGGCAAGCTGAGATAGTGTGCATGGCTGATTTAGAGAGACTGTATATATGGTAAGATTTCGGACTACCTTAGCAGACTAGGAATTAAATATGCAAAGCATATAAGTAGAATTCACTTTAGTTCAATTTCCATAGGTAGTGCAAGAAGGATTACTGGCTCGGCAAATATCCAGTAGATTAGTATATGGCGACGTTAAAATGAATTACTTTGGACCAAGCCATGTTATATACGTACTTATGTTTATATAATATTTGTTTAAGCTTTCCGTTAGTGAAATAAATGAGTTCTTCTAGATACACCGAGCTATGCTTCTACACAATAACATGATATTACAGCAATAAAGCATTATGCTTAGTAACCAGGAAAGACTTGAGTGGCCATTGAGCAGGTTAGCAAAGTTTAGAACGAAAAGTCCTCCAGTTCTGTCCGCCTCTCTCTTAAAAAATCAAACGATGCTTGCGCCCGTTATTTACAACTAGTGTAAGCTGCTTTCTATGATTGGTGACTACGTCTGTCCGTCCGTCCGTATGTCTGTGACCACCATAATTTAAGAACGGATTAATACAATTCGTTCAAACTTCTCATGCATGATCTCAGGGTTACAAAGAAGTTTCACCTGGAAAATGGAGTCAATTGGTGCATGACAATATTTACTAGCGGAAGTTACTTTGAAAGAACGTTCTGTCTGCCCGTCTGTGTATCATGTATTTCGAATCAACTTAATTCGTTCAAAGTTTGTCAAAACAGTTGATAGCAACAATTGACAATTCATTTGACAACAATAAACAACTGTTAGATAACATGTGTAATGTATATCTTACGATGCTTTATTACATCCGTTTTGCAATAGTTTATTTGTACCTTGTATCCTGAGTCAGTTCAAGTATGTGTGTGCTGTGCATGCAGTCACAAGAAGTACAGAAATATTGTTCGACTTTCTCGATAGTCTTTCCTAATGTTAAAACTCTATATGTACGATATTAATAAAGTTTTAGCTTTAGTTGATTACTTTATAGATAATAATACTCCAGACTACCGTTTGACTTATTGTGAGTCTTGTCCTGGTCCTGATTTCCTTATTGCGTGAATACTAGTCAGTTTTCCTAGATTGGCACTATCGATATTAAAGAGTTGCTCTAATGAAATGAGAAAAGATAGGCATGAGTATGACATCAGTTCTACTAACATAATCCAACATCCACAATTACCTGGCTAAGGTGCATGCTAAATATTTCGTGTTTTTCAGCAAAACCAAAGAAAGCTTGCCAAAGTTTTAATTAATTACAATAAGTATATTAACTATTCGAAGTAAGAAGACAAATTGTACTAAAAGTGTGCAATAAAAATGATTGGTTGTCATTAACTTATCAACATTTGCCTGTTATTAACGATTTGTTACCCTTATACCCATGAATTAATAAGGTAGTTTATAAATCCAAACAACTGAAGCAATAGAATTAAGAAAATTTTGAGTATGCACTAGGCACGTAGATATAGTATAGGTAAAATATAACCCTGCCAATTAGATGCATTAAATATTATGGCGTCATTTCTGATGGGTATATGCAAGAGTGCAAGAGTACTGAGCACACTAACTATAAACACTAATATCCCGATGGTAATTGCTTATTTTTCCATGGCACTATTTAGTAGAAGTTCATTATTTCCTATTATATACCTGAAATTTTATTTATAGCCAGATACATTATATATACTGAATGCATTTCATATTTGCTAACTAAACTACGTACTACGTTCCTTGAAGTTATCTACAAGAAGCATTGCTGTTGGTTTCCGAAATAAAATGAATATAAATGATTTTTTACATGGTAGCAAAACTTTTGAACGAAAAATGTAAGCAATGCAACGAAGAAATTGAAATCACAAAGACAAATGAAAAATTACTGTACGTAGAAGAATAATCCGACACTGCACAGATAACCATAATAATTATACTAAATTTTATGTGATTTATTAATGACAGTGACTGAGTGAGAAGCAATAACACGTTGCTTTCTTTAATTTAAGTGCCTTATTTACTTCACTCCAGCCAGAAATCCTTCCTTGGTTATATTTGCACTCGCAGAATATAAAAAGTTGTATCAGGTTGCATAAGCTACCTACTGTACATTAGCTTGTTCATGCAACATGTATCTTACCAAAGTATAATGTGATTTATAAAGACGCATTGAACAATGCACAATTTCAAACAGTATGGAGTGTCAACGACATTAACTTTTATGGCGCTTCTTAGAAGCTTCCAGTTAACTCTTACCATGTTAACATAGACTGACTGACCATGCCTATTTATATAAAGCCATTGATGATTCAACGTTCATATGATTCAAATAAAATAAAATCGTCAACCGATATTTCAACACAGTCCACTTAAAACCAGGAGTTAAACAAGTGAGTTGTTAATTCAGGCTGAGTTTCTTTAACCTATTTTTAAATAATTAACAAATTGTTTTAATATTGAGTGCACACTATCTATAAGTAAGTGGGTCGGAGACTACTACAAACTGCAAAATATCTGATTCATCTTCAATTATTACGTAAGTAAAAATCAATTTCGGCAAACGTGCACTAATAAACTCTGCTTGAATTGATTTTTGGATTCTGCAATATTTTATTGATATAAATGTAAGAATGAAGATGCAAGGTGCTCATAACTTTAATCTAAAGAGAGTAGTATAACCCAATTATATAAAGTTGCATTTTAATGATAGTTTCCAGAATAAAATGGCTTCATCTAGGAAAGGTCGACGTTCCAAAACTTCATCCACGCCAAAACCTCGAGATAACAAATCTCGGGGAAAGAAAACTCCAGTCAACGCATCTAAAGTTGACAATAATGAAAAACTCGCAACGCAGGGTCAAAAGGACAATGATGACAAACTCGCAACGCGGGGTCAAAAGGACAATAATGAAAAACTCGCGACGTGGGTTCCAAAGGACAATTATGAAAGAATCATAACGCGGGGTGCAATACGGCTTTACTTAAAGAAAAAACTAGGTTTTTAGTCAAATTAATTTAATTACTAATTTAACATTAATGTTAATTCGATTTTAATGATCTTATCATTCATTACTTTTATTACGTACGTTAGAAAATGGACCTTATTATAATTCGATTCGCACCGTCGAATGTGTTGAGGGTGACTGCAACAATTATGAGCCGAATCCGGACTTGAAACTTTTTTACTTGTCCGGATTGGGTTTGTATCGAAAAAAAGGTACGTTTCAATAATCTTTGCTTGTATCGTTCCCATGATATTTTATTTTGTAGTGGCAGGTTTCAACTAAAATTAAAGGTTAATACAGGAAGTAGTCTACATTATTAGTTATTGCAAATAATTTTATCTAACATTCTTTAAAATAACGAGCTTCCTGATTTTGTCTTCTTACTTGCCTGCAGTAACCCAACTTTTCTGAAACAAAGCTCACTAGAATTAAACCAAAAAGTAGTTAAAGTTAAAGTTATAGCATGATAAGAGTAAAAACCATTTTAACCCTTTTATCGCAGATTATGATAATCGGAAAATACTGAATCCTCTTTTTCTTGCAAAACCAGTGGTAAGATTGATTCAATTGCACCCCAATTTAGCAACAATGACCAATAACAATAATTACACATATGTTTTGTAACTCAGCCGGAATTCGAGCTTCGCACATTGGAAAATACTGGAGAAAATACCAGTTCCGCAAGCGATGCATCAGCGGAAGTCAAGAAAAATGGCTTGGACGTCGAAGTGGAAACAGTTGTTGCAACGGCGGAGATTACTGCGGACAAGGAAGTCCATGAGGAGGTAGCTAAACCTTCCACCTCCACTTCCAACTCTCAAAATGACGCAGTAGCTGCTTCTGAACCAGGAAGCTTTGTACTCAGCATGAAAGGCGGCAATAAAGGCGACAATTGGATCGCTTGGGGTCCTTACATGGAAGCGAAATATCCAAAACAAGAACCGAAAAAGGCCACTAAAGCAGAGATTCAAGGTGAGCAGATATACTACCTACTTAAGTATAAAAATACCTTACACCATCCCATGCCATTTGATTTTCATTTTAATAAATGCATTGAAATTCTAAAATTAAATATATTAATACAGAAGCTCTGCTGAAATTGGCAAGGATTCAAAAACAGTGGAACATTACTCCTTAGGAGGACACTCCAACTGAAGTCAAGTAAGGCGGCCTCCTTGAGACAAAAGAAAATGTTGTGTGTGTGTGTGTGTCAAATCTAACATTTTCAGAAATTATGAACTGTTAATAGTGGATAATCATAATTTCATTTTGTTCTCGGCATGTTACTTGCAGTTAGTAAGGTGAAAGCTAACTTTTTTGATTATAATATTTCTTTGAGGAGAATAAAGAATTTTGTTTGTTGCATTACCAACTAATCTGTTTTTAATGGACGTCATAAGTGTGTAGCAAGGTAAGAATTTAATTTTGTTTTGTGTAGAAAACCACATAGAAGATTAAACAGTTTAATGTAAACATCACTCTGGACAAAATTTAATGAAAGTGATAGAAGTAGGTTGCATTTTGCAGGTCACTGTCACACACACGCACTTGACAGTTTCTCCAATAAGCCTAATCGGAATCTGAGAAGACTGGAACTCATCACTATGCCCATCCCGTTCTACCACACAAAGCTGGATGAATATATCTCATGACACTATCTGATTTTCTGATAAAAGATAAAAGCAACATTAGAAAAATAATGGGCTATTCTATATAAAATATAATGCATACAAAAACTAAAACTAGTATAGAATATAAGATTTTGCTCAGCAAGTCATCATTTCAATGCATATCATTTGGACCCTTTTATTATTGCCTAGTTCTGCTCTTTCCTACTCTTCTGTGACCAAGATTAATTTCACGTCGTGACAAAACAAACTGACAAAGAACTCTCTGTGTATTATGAAAGGTCCTCAGCTGCATTTGTAGTCTAGTCGTTAGTTATACAGAAGCACTAATAATACACAGAGATAATAGAATGCTGGCACTACAGCTACACAGGACTTTTCCATGCATGCCTTTTCTTTAGCGTTGCAAATTGTTGTTTTTGACAAGATTATTTTATCATGTTTCTGAATTTGAAATTACGGTTATGTCATCCTTAATATACAATACTCATTCTCTAGAAAACACAATAGCATGGATTTCCGTATACATTTCCAATTTATAATTACTGTATAGGTACTTCTTCCATCCTGGCCAAATAATAATGAAGAATTGTATTATTTTCCAACAGTTTCAGACCAGTTAAAATAAGTTCCCAATTCTAAACATTTTACTCTACAGTTGACATGATGCATAAATTAAAGTCAAAACATGAAAAATCAATTGTATAAAATATCGATTAGGGAAACAATCATTGTTGGTGTAGCGTACCATTAATACAATACTAAGGTATACCCCACAGTACAAAATATTACGGATTATTGCTAAAACAAATTAATTGCGTATCAACTTTAAATTTTGATTTCAATACTCCGCAGCAGCGATGTATGTAATATTTATTAGCAGAAACTACTGAACTACAATAAATACAATAACTCGATATTCTAACTATCCAATATATCGGATACTAAACTACATTTGTAAGTCTAAATAAAAAATGACATTGAGAAAAATAGCATGAACAAGATTAGCGCATTCGACAACATAATGCAGTAACAGTAATGTTTAGTATTTATCAACGTTTTAACCATGTTCATAAATATAAGCTTAGTGCAATTGTTATCTCTCTATTTAATTTAGACTTGCAGCTTTCAATTTCAAATAAACAGACGGCCAAATCCCATAAGAATTTCATTCTTTCATTCAAAAGAGCTCGGGTACTGCCATGCAAAATTCCGAAGTGAAAGGTTGATACTGGAATTCAGTGATCTGACCACAACACAGATTGTTACATCAAATACAGTAGCAAGGGTTTGCCATTTCTCCTTTCTTTTTCCGACCTGAGTATACATGCTCATCTATACGTATACTAAATATTACTTGCATTAAATTTAAGTGTAATGCTGAACTGTAGGTATACCTTCTTTAGTAACAATATTATTGCTATAATTGGGATTACATTGCGATGAAGATGACTGTGTTTGTTGTAGTCCTGCTATTTGTATTGCATATTGTAGTATAGTATATTATAACCTTGGTTTGCCATTCGGAGTGTGGATTGGATGATAACTTTGCCTAATATCCACCTACGTTGATGTAAAAGGCACATTAAATCTACCTCAATGTAATGTGTCATGTTAGTATTTTAGATGAACTCAACAATGTTGTAAGAGCTGCATTGCAAAAACAAGGACGAATGGAAAAAGACAACGACAGTTTGAAATAAGTCTAGAATCCAATTACAAAGAGCAGGGCTGGACAGAAATGACATGATGGGATACTTATCTCTTTCGTGCACATAAATACAAGCGAAATATACAGCCATGTTTTATCGCAGTGTCAATCACGTTAAGTGAACAGAAATGAATCCAATGCAAATCTACAAATGTGTGTAAGTAGAAATACACATGCAATCCTGGCAGAAATATTATAAAATAATAAATACATAGCCCATGGATCATATGCACCAACATTAGAAGATAAGATACATTATGTCCTGCAAGTTTTTTCTTTCTCTACTTTCTACCGAGGGAAGTGTATCATTTATTATTCACGTCCACTATATACACAGGTAGGTAAATTATCGCCCTTATTATATTTAGCTGACTACAACTTTATTAAAACGTGACAGCCACCAATGTGCAAAAGAGACTAGCTATTAATTTCTGTGTTAAATCCATATAAAAGTAATATGACAAAAACATGACAGTTTATACTTTACTGTTAAACAGTGCAATAACTGATTTTAACTTCACTATTCTAATGAAATGAGGGTATTCATCTAGTAGTGTGTTAATAGAGAGTAGCGTGTTTGGAATAAATCAGGTCATCGTGAGACAACCGGGTTGAAGTGTAAATTATCTTGAATCTCTTAGTTTAAACTTCAGTGAAGAGAAATATTATTATAATCTAAAAAATTGTAGAATGCAAAAATTCAAAAAGAATAATTTCTTTGTACTTATAAAATAGTGCAGAATTTTGTAAAGTCAGTTCAAATGTAAATTATGTCTACAGTTCAACCCACACAGCATATACCATAAAAATAAGTCAAATTACAGCACTATAAATAAATTGTACCAATTTCAGTAAAATTGTCACCAAAATTGAGACAAAGAATAAACTCGTTAAATAACATTGAGACCATGAAATGCATGTCTTTGTAAATGTAGAGCAGAAGAAAATACATAAAAACCAGATAAGTCACGTTGTTGCAATTACAGCGTGAAGTCACACAGAACAGGGATGTCTCAAATGAATTTAAGAAAATGTGTGAATAGGCGTGACTTGGTTGACAAGTGAAAATAATTAGGTGGCAGAAGCATTCGAGAGCTTCTAATTAGAATACACAGAGGAGGATCTAAAAATGTAGTTTCTGTCAAGTTACTTGCAGTGCAATCAATCAAGAGTGTCAGCTAATTTTCGTAGAGAAACTGCATCAACTCTCTTGTACATGTATACCTAACGGAAATACTTTGACAACGATAACAATTATTACACAAGGAACAAAGGAAATCAAGTCTTGTTGCCTGCACACAATTGTTAATTGATTTTCCGGTTCAGTTCCTTACAACTTACATTACAGCGACAATTATTTACATCGCTCTCTTTTATCATGAACAAACTTATTATAGCCATTTTTGATTGTGAAATTAAAACAAACTAATGTACAGTACAACTAACTGCGGATACGATGATTAAATATAAGGTCAACCAACATAAAAATAATATTTTATGAAGCAAAAATATATACCACAAAATAATATAGACAATTACTGAGGGTACAATTTTATGAAAGAAGTTAGGCAAGTATAGAAAAGTAGTATAAGAGAAAGAGGGAAACTAAAAAAACGCCAGAGTGCAATTTTTGCTGTGCGAGTCACTGTATATGGAAACTCGGGAAAAACAAATCCTTCCAAAGAATGGAAGGTCGATTGGCTAAAGTTTAATTTAACTTTAATAACTTGTTGAAGTTATACATTAAAGGGAGAAAGAAAAAAGAAAATACAAATAGTCAAGCTAACCCAAGGAAAAAGAAAGTCAAGCCATGTCATGTGCCAGGGAAGTCTCAATGTAAAAAAGTTTGGATTTACATTGCCGTAACTTTTTCTATTAGACTTTTGCCAAATACTACAAGACCAAAAAAGACAATGTATGCACATAGTTTCATATTCACCAAATTAGATGGGTGTGTTTTACAGGCAATACATACCGTACGCAAAACCTAAACAGCGTGCGACCTTCTAGAGGTGGAGATGTTCCCGAATTCTAAAAACCCCAACTTGAGAAACTGTCCTGAATAGCCTGTATCCGTAAATTATAAAAAACCGCTTTATCCTTTTTAACTAAAATAAATACACGTGATAAAAATCACAATTAAAAAAATTAATCGTTACCCGAAGGTCACAGAGGATTCAAAATGAGACGACTTCTGTATGCCCACCTCTAATACCTCTGTACATTACATGACCCAAGAAAAAAACTCCTACAACTGTTACAAGTTACAACATACACAACGAATACAATACTCCTGGTACACACAATAACTGCAGCTATCTCAGACTGTAAAGGCATCGTAGGTAAGTGAAGCAGGAAAAAGCAAAAAATGCCATGTTGTTTTCCGGTAGGTGTGCTCCAGGCTTCCTATGTGTGTAGTTCTGTAGTATTTTCTTGATTTGATTTGTTTCTCCCAAGCTCAGTGACTTGGTTTATTTGTTTGAAAGTGAATTAGGCGAGTTGAAGGAGGACGAGAGCAGGTGCGACAATAGTACACCAGAGGTACATCGTCAGATCAAACTACAAATGCTACGTAAATTTATCCACCACCCACGGCACTCCTCCTATGCTCCCAGTGTGTCGTGTCTAATATAAACAGTACGTGACGTGATACGTGCCGTGACCCGATATGGATACCCACACTTACACACAGGTAAATATTTCCAACATAGTATTGTAGATGGGAATCATCAATGTGAATGTGTCCATACACAGATATAGAGCAAAGGGCACTGTCATGTGAAGTCAGAAAGAAAAATTTCTTCATTTTGCAAAAGCGGAGGCACGCCTGCTCGTCTCAAGCCACTGAAATATCAGATATTAGGTACTACTACTACTACTACTACTACTTCTATCAACCTTTGGATTTTGCACCGCCAGTGTCATCTTATGTCATTTTGTTTACACGAATAAATGTCGACTTTTACCAACCACGTCTCTGGTCTACATTTTTATACGGCACAGAAAGGAGTTGAAGCTGCGAACTTTGTTCACTTTCTTCAAATCTTTTTAATTCGTTACATAATTGTAAGTGACGAGAAAACCCACAGGACGAGAAAAAATTGCCCATTTACTAATGACAAACTTTCATTATTACACCTACTCTTGTAGCATTTACCTACTCTTGTAGTCATTCTCAAGCTCCTTGTATTATCAGTATAAATTATATGAACCGTATCTGACATATGACTTGGTCACAAAAATCAGTCAATTAAACACTTTTTATATTAATGGAGGTTTACTGGGTGTTTATCCTTATAATTATTTTCACATTTATCTGTTACTGACAATATTATTTCTTCTGGGTAGGGATTTATTCACTAAACGTGTTATAAATTAAAATGGGTATGTAATGATGCTTCCAAATTTCGTTATGTTGTCAAGATAAACGAACAAATATTGATTCTTAGATGTAGTAACTTGTATCACATCACATAAATGTTTAACTGTAAGTACACAAAAACAAAATAACTGAAGACTAAACTACTTCCAACAAATTTCGTTCAGACCTGAAATGTCTTATCTTATCTAGACACTAATATATTTCCTTTGAATAATATTATCTAAATAAATATAGAAGTAATGATTTTTACCTTGAGATCTTGTGCCCTTGCAGTCTTAACACGTCTTCGCTTGGAGCAGAAGCACACAAGCATGATGACAGTGATGAGCAGAATTAGCGTAGCAATGACACTGATAAGTATCCAGATCCAGCTCTGGTCACGGTAGGCTCCTCCGCCAATTCCCCCCACCCCGGTGCCCACCCCTTCCCCTGTAGGCACATCCTGAAAATTGAGAGTCAAATTTTTCTCGACTACACCTCCACGATTGTTTCCGACACAAGTGTACTCCCCCGCGTCTTCCGTGTCGGACTTAAGAATGGTGAGGTTGACCCATCGGTCGTTTTCTCCACTGATATGCAGCAAGTAGGTCTTGCCCTGTGTTCTGGATGAGTTGGTGAGCACCTGTCCATCTCTGACCCACTTGACTTCAGGGGTGGGTGTGGCGTGCACCAAGCACTCGAGAGTGATATCACTGCCTACGTCCCCGTAGACGAGAAGGGCATCCGTGGCCTTTCCACTGATTTGCAGAGTTACAATTTCTGGTTTACAAGCGAATTCTTCGTGGAGTAACATGTCCCATCTCTGATTGGCGAGATGAGCGGGTTCACTGCACTTTTGGTCTTGGAGGATGTTTCGACCCTTGACCCAATCACGAAAGCTCTGGAGACGGCAGTCACATTTCCAAGGGTTACCCGCCAAAGAAAGACTCTTTAGCTTCACCAAAGGCTTAAGAATGTCTGCACTGATATACTGGAATTGGTTTCCACTGAGAACCAACGTCTCCAGATTTGTGATTTTGGAAAAAGACTTTTTGCTGAAAGACGACAGCTGACACTCACTCAGGTCCAATAACTTTAAATGCATCAAAGGCGGAAACGAAGTTCCCGTCAACTTAGTCAAAGGGTTTTCACTTAATTTTAATTCCCGCAGTCTTTCATTTGTTTCGAAGGCTTCCATTTGAAGCGTCGTCACACTATTTCCACTCAAATCCAATTCTATCATAATTTTCAGATCGCGAAAGGCGTCCGGATCCACTCGCTCTATTCGACAATTCTTCAGAAATACTTTTTGTAAGTTTACTAAACCAACGGATTTAAAGGCGTCCTTGGACAAAGTGGATATAGAGTTGCCACTCAAGTCCAGCACCTGAACCTCTGAACTTAAACCCGAAGGAATACTTCTAAAATCTGCTTCTTTACAATCCGCCGTCTTCTTCCCACCCACCCAGGTACATCGACATTTTGAAGGACACTGTGACGACCAGTCTACTGACGATCCCTCCACTCGCACTATCCAACAACTGTTTAGCGTTAACATCAACAGTAACAACTTCGCTAGCATTCCCTCGCCGTCTCCGCCAGCTAGCCACCACGGATTTCTTCTTCGCGTTCTCATCTCGCTACTGTGTCTCTTGAGGCGTCCTCCACATAAAACAATTACATTGCCTCTTAAACTAGTCCGTAATCTCCCTTATGGTTTCTTATACTCTTCACAATTGCCAAATCCAAAATCCAAACACCAAATCTCGAACCTGCAAAAAATAAAAAATAAATATTAAAGACAACTTCTCTTACAGATTTCTCGCGACAAAATAAAGTTGTGTTCATATTTTCCACATACACGTAAAACAACCACCGGGGATAAAATACCTAATCAGAGATGTATCAATACGGACAAATTATTTGTCCCTTTTAACACTTAAATTTCAATAAATATACAATTTCCAAATTATTTGTTCTACAATGGGAGACGTAAGCAATTAAAGCAAGTTAGTACGGACGAACACATCAAAGTCACTGTGTACATTTCTAATTGCTACAATACGTCGTATGACATCTTTACACATAAACAGAAGATACCCTATATTTATTATTTTAAAGCAAAGCACTTTCTAGACCAATAAAACTTCATCTTAAAATGTAGGAATTTGATCCTATATGAAATATTGACAATCGTCATGTAGAAAGTTTGGGAAATACTAAAATTAACATTTGACTTTCCGTACGTAGTAAAATATACAAAGTTAAAGACGAGTCTAGAAGTTTTCTAAATATATAGGTAAATAATTGGAACTTGGTTATTTCTAAATGCGACGACGACGACGCAGGTATGAAATGGATCAATGATTCCACTTTATTAGTGCAAGTTATGAACCGAGTGCTGGCAGTGACACGTATTGTTATATTTGCAATATCGCAATTCACCGGGCACTATGGTTAAAGAAGACGAGTGTAAATCTGACAGATCCATTCCTAATACCTTTGGTGAACAAAGGAATTTTACCTCAACCTCAACTCTTCATTTCAGTTTCGAACATCTCATCTATCTACAGGACAAAAGTACCTACATTCTGTACATAAAGAAAATTAAGATCAAAGGACATGCTTGCTTTACACACAATAGAAAGCCATAATATTCTCATTCTCTGTGTAAAATTAGAATCAAACTTAATAAACCATTTGCAACGGTCCAAAGAAGTAACGAAGCGAACATTGACATTGTGTTG
>JABASD010001169.1:0-46018 GCA_019776165.1 Pogonognathellus flavescens | reverse complement strand
TGTAATAATCATTTTCTTGTATAGTTATATAAGAATGCGGGTTTCGCATCCTTCGAAAAAGCAGAACACACGTTGTATATAAGAAGAAGATGCTTATCTGGATTTATACACTGCATTGCTTTGTTAAGCGAGTAAGACTTGTTAACAAGCTCACATAACTGTAACGTCATGTCATTACATAAATGTAATAATGATAACTTCACTTGACATAACACCATCGTCAGAAATTCCGTGGGAAAGCCCAAAAGCAAATTAATTTTTCGTGTTCACGATTAAATTATGACTCTGGCGATTTTACAAGACTCGACGAGGATACGACACTTTGCAATATTTCCCTATTGTCTTTTTGCAAATTGTATACTAATTACATTTCCATATTTCCATACGCGATTTTTTCTTTTCTTCTTCTTGACCTTTAGAAAAGTTGTAGTTCTATAATAAATTAAGTTTTACTACAAGTCATCATCGTTATGTATTATTTGTCAGGGAGGCTAATAAAAATCGGATCTTGAGTTTAAACTTGAAAGAATAAAAGCCTGCGGAGGAATGCATATAAATAATTGTAAATCATCGTCATCATAAATCACTTCCTTTTATTCATTATATTATGATGACATTAGTATTAGCGTTTGACTTGTTTTATCTTTTCTTTTATTATGTCTTGTGTACATTTCAAGTTTATTATTGATTGCATTGTTACTTATTACACATGCACAGTTCTGTTTCTCTGCATATTAAATTATCATAATGGACCTCACTCTCACGACTAACAAATCTTTGTGCTTCAAATAAAAGCCACAACTAAAGTAGTACTTCAAAGCTTCTATCAAGGAGAAGGTCGATTTAATTAAGAAATAAATATTTGTAATTGTATTACATGGTACAATTTACTTTAAGTGTACTAGTAGAGACATTAGAGTTCTTTCTTTGACCACTAAACGATTTACACTACAATATTTGCGTCAATTCTTTCAAATATTGTTTTCAAGTGCTCTGGTGTGTTTAAAAAACACAGTCACGTAGCAAAGAACAGGGATCTCTTACAAATATCGACTGTCAATCATTAACAGGGTCATTTTAATGAATTCTTTTAATTGAATGAATGAAAGTCACAGGCATACGGAGCATCCTCATTGTATTTTTATTGCAAAATAATTTCCTGGTGATTAAACACGCTTTTCTATGTATTTTATAGCTTCCCCAACACCTGGCACAAATAAGATAGGCCACCAAGACGGAAAATAAGTGCAAGTACTTCAAAATCCATTGTGTTTGTATCTAAAGTATAATAGTGCTGCTCTGTATATTATTTGTAGCATTTGTATAGTCTCTTTATAAAGAAGACCTGTGATTTGAGTCGTATTATCATTTCCGTGTGTATTAAATGAACAAAGAAGCGGAGCACATCCTCAAAAGCTCAGCAGGTCATCTTGATACAAGCAAAGAAATCTAAACCGTATGTGAATGCTCCTACTATGCGTCCTGGAATGAATAAAAGATCATTACAGAATGCATTAATAGTCCTTCACCGACTGAGAGGCGCATAAAAATACAACAATGACATTATTGTTAAAGATGAGTCATAGAAAATATAGAGACAATAATTACCACTAAAATGCTGTCACAACAGTAGGAAATAATATTTTCAGCTTAGTAAAGTCGGAAAGGATTGTCTTGAGATTTAACATTTAAGAAGGGCGAAGCTTGTCGTGATCAAAATTGTATTAGCAATTCATTGCAACCTTATACAATGTCTCTACATAATCAAATGATGCAAAAATAAAAAATCATTCACAGAAATGTGTAAAAAATCTATCTATACAATAATTTTAGTTCATTATCATTGCAAATGCACACACAAAATTTAAAATAGGGTAATTTCTACTGTAAATCATTTTGCAACGTCCTTATACTAATAGAGGTGACATAGAATACAATCACATAAATAATTTCTGTGAATTCTCGCTTCAGAAATAAAAATAATAAATTCCGCTTAAAAATGACAATTCATTTAAAAACTGAAATTTCCTCAGAGAGGTACTACACTACAATCAATTAGAAAGAGACAGAGAAATTGTGTGAAACTGAATTAATACTAAATGAATTTAATTGAGATTAAGGATAATTTTTGATATCCAGAGTAATTTAGACTACAAAGGTGTGCAATTTACAACAAGCCTTGAGTTGAGTGAACGATATATCAGTGTAAATGAATACATGGAAAATGACATTAGTCAATTATAATTGTAAAGCCCTGCTGAAGCATCCAAATGCCTATACCTATATAAAACAAACTTATAGAGGCACTTTAAAGCTACCTCTAATCGTATTTCCTGTATACACACGACAGAATATTACTACAGCGTGTGCACTGACAGATACCTTGATGTTTGTGTGCAGAAATTCTGCATAAAATCATGTTTTCTTTTCTAATCGCCACTCTAATCTAATCGAGTTTACATATAATGCTCTCGGGCCAATTCTCATGGGATGGGCAATACAAAATATACAACCACAGCCACTTCAACCAAGTAAACAACAAGAAAAGAACAAGACGATCATAGTAAACACTTAAGTAGCAGAAATGCTAATACGACTGTATTGTGCACTAATTACTTCATTACGTTGCTAGAAAATTCTTTTTGTACAAAACATGTGTACAACTTGGCATAGAATTATTATCTCTTTTTTTCTTTTAAACATAGCTCCATGTACTTTAGTACAGCTTCGTGTTTTTATCAAGTCTATTCAACTCAGCCTCTCAATCTCACTCTCTCACAGCGTGCCTTACGTATATATTTACAAATATATAATGAAAGCAATAACCGAGGAAGTTGATTGCATTGTCAATGCAATTTAAATGCATTCTTTTGCTTTTCTATAATACTAGCTAGTATGCAAATACCACTATAGGTAATTTTAAAAATCTTTTGTAGAGATACAAGTACAAGTGCACAAAAATTGCACTGATTGCGTTAGTTTATATGCACTATGCAGCCTTTACCTAAAAATGTAAGTGCGTTACACAATTTAAGAGTGATTTAACAATAAGGTTTTGTAAAAAATGCTCTGTAAAGAAAAGAGACGTTAATTAGGTTGAAGTTATAGATGAAAATCAATTAACTCGTGTAAGACACTCGTTAAATGACGAACACATGAAAAGGATGAACGTTTTAAACGTAATGATGTACAGAATGTATGTAGATACGGTATATAGAATACATAGGGTATAATATAGCAAGGAATGCCACTAAACGAGGGAATTGCATGGTCATTAGTTACTACTATAAAAATCTTTGTGTTTATTATCTTCATCTTAAGATCATCTCTTTCATTATTTTTTCGTATGCAGTTGTTCTAAACACTAATAAAAGCCAAATAAAAGCAGCTAAAGAATCGTTTAGGTATTTTGGGTTTTTTTATGTAGTAAATAGTAATCATGAATCATTTGTGATTATTATACTACTTAAGTTTATAAACGATGAGCACACAGGTCAAGATCCTATTCAAAAAAGTTTCTTCACATATTTGTATGGGATGTTCTCATTAGTACTTAAGTAAATAATACAAAAATACTAACAAATAAATGATTTATGGATGTGTTGTGGAATGGAGTACAGAAAAAGTGTTGTTACTGAAGTGTAAGTGTTGAACCATCCCCAATTTCTAACCTTTTGTACATTGAAAAGGTATTTAGACTTCCAACTCAAGGTTGTGGGTCTGGGTCAAGTAATTTACGATTAATGTACAGTACTATAAAGCATACCACAACTGATACAGTTTTAAAAGCAAATAAACATATTAAACGATTTGATTTGTTGAATTAGTTACAGTTTGTACATTTATCCTTTCATTTGACAAGACATACTACACATCATTAGTAAATAACTAATGAGTATTTAGCAACTCTTCAATTCAATTTGATATGGAAAATCACTTCCTATAAAAAGTTTTGTAGGTACAGCATTGAAAAAATCACAAAGAAGATTAGTCCATATAGTTCATGGTTTGTCACAAGGATCTTTTGGCTATATGTATACAAATTCGTAGCAATAACTTTTACTATAATTCCTATATAGAATCATTTAATTTTGTATAAATAAATTCTAACTAATCTTATCTTGTAGATAAGTTAAATTGTAACATGTAGACTTAAACATAAAATATGTACTTTTGAAAATATCAGTCTCAAATAAAATTACCATCTACAACCGAAGAAATGTCAATTGTAAATTCACGGACGTAAAAAATGTGCCAAATCTTACACGGGTAATTTCCTAACTGACTTGACTCTAAAATTGCAAAAGATTGCTACAACTTGCTTCTTTAGGTTAAATAAAATTATTTATTTGTATATTTGACATACAGAAATCCTTTTTTATGTTCGTGTATTATACTTTCATTCAACCCAAGTAATTTTACATACCAACAAAGGTCTAGTGCGTCTTACGAGTATAAAATGCAATTATCATAATTCATTTCAGTCATTTCAGCAGTAGTTCTTCTTCAGTTGAATTCTTATTGCCCCAATTTTACTTTTCTTACACAAGTGTGGTTCCCACCTCCAAAAATCCATTTAAAACGTGTCCTTGCAGTTAAGAATGGCAAAAGTTAGATTTTATGGCTAGGAAAGGGTAAAGAGATGGTAGTGTGTAACAATTTGGCATTATTATTGTTACACACCGACTCATCTTGGCATTATATTGACTAATGTTTGTTATTGGTGGTAGTAGTGGTGGTTAGTCGCACTCACTCGCACACGACTCCGCGTTTGCTAGGGCTAGGCTAAAAAAATTTAACACAACCATAATAATAAACACCACACGTGAGACATCTCCTTCTCTTCATCTTTCTAAGCTCAAAAAATGAAATATTATTATTTGCTTAGCTTTTGAGATTCTTTCATGTTGCATCTTGCCTTATTTTTATTATTGCCTTGCCTTGTGCAAATATTTTTGGTTTGGGTTTTAACGTGGCCTTTCTTTGCAGTTAAGTAATAAAAATTTGCTACTGGTGTGGTATGACTATGACAGTGTGGTTTGCTTTGTGTGTTTCAAATATATTATATGCGAGGAGTAAGTGTGTGTGTGTTGTGGTCGTGGATAATGTTTGGTAGTTTGCTAAGAAGGTATTTTATAATCGACTTGAGTTAATAGTAATGTAATACAATTACATCATTTATGATTACTGAGCAGATTGACTTCACTTCTCTGTGTATCTTAAGGAATGGAGGCATGAATGGAGTCATGTATCCTTAGTGCATCGAGAATTATGCAAATATTTTATTATGTACATCTTGTACTAATACGCTGTTATTATTAATCCTTGCAGATCTTCCATGGCATTGCATACTCCATTCGTCTATTTTCATTCTAAATAATTCCACGTGTGCATATAAATAGATCCGTCCTGTTTCTTCATACCTGTTAAGTGTAACATTTTTATAGGGATGATTTGCATGGAGTAACATTTCTAGAGTGACCATAATAAAAACCTGTTAAAAATAACTCTCTAAATCGTTCTTGCAGTCTTTGTGGCCATAATTTGTAGTTCTAAAATATCGTAGCTGCTTCAGCCGGAAGTGGATCTACTTATTGTATTATTTAATAATCAATTTTTATGCATTTGTTTTTTACAAGAGTCGTGTCAATTATTACAAGAAATATGTCGATACTGCAGTATTGTACTACATTGTAATTAATTATCGTAAAAATGACACTTTTAATGAAAAATCAAAACTTATATGTAACTTTACTATAAATTATTTAAAATTGTACGAATGAACAGAAAAATTTAGGTTTACAAAATATTAAAACTGCCTAAATCTCTTCTGTGTATAAGCGTATACACCATAAAAGTGCGTTAAATTGTAACATGACATAAAAATGGTCACTCTAATAAATTCAGCTATCTGTATACACAGCATTATGTAGAACTGGATGATGCTTCTTTATCTATTTACCTATTTTACCTACCTGAACATAATAAAGACAAATTACGTATTACTATGCATCCTTCTGTATAACGTACATCGTATCTTTACATACATAATTTTGTATTAAGTTATGGTATCTGTTATTGTTAGTTAGGAAAGAATTTACTCGTTCGTGTAAAAGGTATAGCCCTCTCGACTCGTACAAGTTGATGATGTGCTGATGCTACTCTTTCATTTTCATTACTCGTCTATTATTATCACTTAACTTATACGTCCATACATTCTGTACTTTACATTACGAGCAGAGAGCAGTCTTGACTCTCATCATCATTATCATCGTCTCATTTCATTTCTTTTGAAATCTTGCTTGCCTTTGCTGCTTCTTCTTCTGCCTTTGCTTTCGTTCTCGTTTTCTCACAAACGTCGTCTCTATCATCCCCCTTCTCTCTCACTTGCACTTTTCTCGCATATACTCAATAACATGGCACTCTTGAATGTAATTGAAGAATTGCTCATCACATTCCATTCTTCATCCATGCCGAAGCATAGTGTCGTTATAGTTTGCTCTGCGCTAGTAAAACTAATTTACAGTAAACTATTTCAATGAATCAAATTGCTCAATGATAGCAAACGACGAAGCTTATTTAGTCGCATACTTACACTTTTAGTACACATGCATAAGCATAACACACAAAGACACGACATGTGTGATGTTATAAGTGTATGTACTTATACCTGTTTATGCATGTTATGCATTTTACACGTACAGCGTCTAATAAATAGCCAGACAGATGTTTCCTAATGAATTTAAACGACGGAGATGATGATGATGATGATCATGTATGAAAAAGAAGTTTTTGTAACACATTAAAGTCCTCGTATTAACTTCATGCGTATTAAATCCCGCACAGGTAACTTTACACATGTATCAGGCGTATTAATACATTTTTTAGTAACAAACAAGATTTACGATTTACTAGACTATACGTTTTACTATATAGGCAGATTTATTTTTGTTGAAGTAAATAGGAGTCTCATCTTTACCAAATTTACGCAAAGTGTGATTGTATATTTTATATAGCTTTGAATGTTAAAAAAGTTCTGATATGAAGTCATAAAATATACACACAGTCCGTTTGGGGGGAATATTTTGTAGAAAAAACTTTAAGCATGGTTACCTTACATTGTGTATGTGTATATGTATACTACTGCAAGTTCCGTCTCATTATTAAATAAAAACGTGGTAGCCGAATAATAATGTAATGCCTAATAGTATAAGGGGAATGCGAAGAGTTTTTGCAACTTTCAATAGGGATACTACAAGGAATTGCGTATGAGAACAAAACGGAACCACTCAATGAACATGACGCATAACAATGGAAAGACACTTTAACTTAAAAGTGATTGTATAAACAAGGAATTAAGGTTGACGGGGAGCGTGCATTAATAATGACATAAATTATGTATAGTGTGAACATTACATAACTCAACATTTTACAACTAGCCTTATAACTTAGGAGATTTAATTTTGCGCTTACTAACAAATTGGCCTTGGATGGAGAGGAAAGTTATCAATTTGAATCTACTATAATATCTTTAAAATAAATTACTAATTTTTCTGGAATAAATTAGAGTACATTAATATTGTAAAAAATATCTATAGAGAACAACACAGAAGGAATGCATAACATCTTTGCAGCATTATCGCTGTATTTTTTTGACAAACATTTTTACTCACTTCATTCAACTTGTGATATTTTAATTGAAACCACTCTGTATAGGAAAAAGGTGTATAGAAACTACGTTACAATAAATATAATATTTGTCTGAAGTACTTTTATAGCAAATAATGACATAATAAATAATACATATTGATTCAACGTATTAAAATGTGTCTGCACAGCGAGTAGTGCATGTCAAATAACGTCTGAGTCGGATTGAAGAAGGAATTCTGAATGGCTAGACTGTGTGTTCCTCATTCTTATGTCATTCTTGGTGTATTTGTATCAAACATTTGATACATTCATTGCATTGTCGCAATATTTTCTCATTCTCATTGACGTGTGGAGTTAATACACTTTGGACAGATGCACGACACGCTAGACGTACCTAATCATCATCATTTTTTGTCACAATTTATTTTTTGCTACGTATCTCTCTTTGTATAGACTAATATTCAAACGGGGAAGAGTTGAAGGCGTTCTCGCACTCTTCGTCTTCGTCATTATTGCAAATAAATGTGAAATCAAAGTGAATAATAACATTAAATTTATTTATTATTGTTTACTCGAGTACTATCCTCACATGAAAGCTCCTACATGGTCACAAAAGAACTTTTCTCACTCTCCGTGTGTTTATTTATGTATTTGTGGTGACACACATGGAACACACACGTATATACAACAAGGAAGAATAAGGACGCAACTTGTTTCTCTGTATATGTACAAGTTATTATGAAACAAGTCATAAATAGCCTTTGAGTATATTATTGTTATATGCATTATATTTTGTTGCATAATAATCCTGAAGATTTATTCCCTGTATGCGAAAACCACACACAGAACACTTCTTCGCATATAAAAAAAGTTTTTTGTTGAAGAAATGTTCAACTCTTTTTTAACGCTCTTCCGTTTTACTAATTAGTATAAAACATGCAAGTAATACATGCTAATAACCTAAAGTCACGACGAATTGAATAAACATACCTCTGTGTATATAAGTACAGTGTGCTTTTACATTTTATTTGTGTATAGTAAATAGTACAAGAGATACAAAGTAATAAATTTATTCAATAATATGTAAGCAGATTCCTTGCGATGATAAAATTGACAATTGATAAAAAAATTAGGTAAATGTGGCTCACTGACAATTAAAAAGAACAAAAACAAGATTTTAATGCTGTAACATACCTATAGAGGAGGAATTTATTTTTTTCAGGTAAATTCAACACGAGTTCCTCTCAGAGTTCCTTATTTAAGCTAAATCTTAAGTATTGTCAGGGTTTTGTAAACAGAATGCAGAAAGAACGTGCTTCAATAGTTTAAATTCTTGTTAACCTCGTAGGGAGTCGAATAATTCGCCTATACTATCCCACAGTGTTATGTAATTTCATACTGCTTCCTTTCTATACTGCTATATTCAGACTTGGAATATATCCGTGTTTAAAAGATGTGCTGATGATATTCCTCGTTAATATTATAAATATCTCTATACTATACAATGAAGATTACTCAAATGTTGCACTAGAAATTGCTAAATTTTCTGCACAGAAACACAAATCTCTCATTTTCTAACAAGATCTCCACATTTTGCTTTTCCTGATAAAGAACTTTATTTACCCAGAATTTAAATTACTAATAAATACAATGCCCTAATGCAACATTGCAATATTTAAGCCAACAATTAACAATATGAGACTGTAAGAAACCCAAAATTCGTTTTACAGTAAGTACTGGCAAATTTTTGGGTATTTAGTTTCATTGTTTGTTTTCTTGAGATTTTCTCACAGAAATTATTTCAGACAGAGATACGTGTCATAGTATATTGTAAATATGACTAACAATAAGCATTGTTTGCCACAGATATAATAAATATGGACATTTAATAAGTCGGTATAGTTTATGTACCTAAAGTTCAAAAGTACCGAGTACCTTATGTAAAAATGTTTGTAGGTTGCGGCTGACTGTGTTCTTGTTTGAGTGTTATATAATATTATTGTATCGTTATGTCAAATAGCGCACGATGGGAAATGATAACAATCAAAATCGTGACATTCATCTCCCTACAACCAATTTACGATCAAGACTCGAAACTAGAACTGGACTAAATATTTGGGGGAATTGACGAAATTCTGTTGATAAAGATGAGCAATGAGTATTGCCAAAACTTCAGACAGACACAAAAGGTACTCGAAAAAAGAGGAGGATTCCAGTAGTGATGGGAATCTCCCTATTACTTATTATTATTATACTTGCACTTGTGCTAGATCATAATTCACGTCTTAAATGTTTCTTCGTGTATCACCAGCAAATTCAACCACTCAAAATTCTTCAATTCAATAAAAAATTCACTCTCTTAAAGTTTAACCCCCTAAACAGACACAAATGCAAGTTCATTACACATTCTACTGCATACACGAAACTTTAACATAACTTTTGCAATTTCTTCAAGTGTCATCACATAATAATATCACCCACACTCTATACAACTATTTTATATAGGTATTAGTAACTATACATAATATACATCCTATAACGCATTATATACCTTTAGAAATTATCTATGCAATTTCCCAACGCTAGAATAATATTATCAGTATCCCACTACACTTATAAACCGCTACTGTACATTTTATGTGTACCTTTATTGGTTTTAATTTCTCATAGTACACTCGAACTCATTTAACATTTGCAGTTACACTTTATTACATCACGCGTTTATAAAGAAAACGCATTTGCTGTAATAATCGTGGAAACCGAAAAACGTTTAGAATACACACACAGAGATAGCTTTAAAAGTTATTTAAATTTTACGATAAATTGATTGTTAGATGTTTAAAGATGTTCTTGCTGAAGAAACTAAATTAAACTCCCCGTTTAATTGAAATATTTTATATACATACCTTTACCTACTTATATATCTTCAGTACGCAATGTAATCTTTAGCCAGTTATTTTGGTTCCCATTCGATTTTAAATGAAATTGCAAAAAAGCGTTTTAAAGGTTACGTAACGTGTCTTTTGTTCATTCTTAGTAGGATTTGCCTGTGCAGACAGACGACGTACTTTAGATTTCAAACGTGTATAATGTAGTATAAACAGAATTGTGATTGTGTAGCTCGTTACTGTATTTGTACTACTGTGTTAATAGAACATGCATATAGTTAGCGGAGGATTTGAGTGAAGAGTAGGTAACCTACAAATAAAATTGGTGAGAATTTTGAGGTTTCATTCATTCCAATGAAATTGGTCTCCTCTCCAACTAAAGAGAGAGAGAGAGAAAAAAGAAATAGTTGCCTTCAAACAGGAAACAAACCAAAAAGTGTTCTAACAATAGCTTCGTCAAAAGACCATCACAATGAAAATATTCACACACAACCGACTCACTGACTGACATTATGACAGACAGAATTACATTACGTAAAAAGTTTGTTTGCCCATCGTGCAATACAAAAATCCATACAGGCTTATATAAAAAATCCAACTGCTAACATAATAATCATACATTTCTATAGTATATACATAGTGTCTGCATTTTGAGGGAATTGAAGCTTGTGATCGAGTATTAGTCCTAGAAGAAGCACGTAGCAAGATATAATTCAAAAACAGGCAACTAGACTGGGCCAACAGGTGAAGGAAGAATTAAATACCTTTATGGCAATTCTATGTAGTACTTGTAGTACATCATGTGCCGATACAATTAAAGGACCTATACACTATACACGTACATTCTTATCTAATATCGTGTATAATGTACCATTCATGTACACACGTACGTGTTTTATGTAGATGGATAATATTTTATTATAGTATTGTGGTTTTATAAGTACGTGCATTTTTTATATAGGAACATGTGTAGACATTAGTGTTATTTAATGTCATTTCTAAAGAATCCAAGGGATAATTTTGAAGAAGCTATAAGGACTTAAGAGAAAGAGAGAGGTGTTGTGAGACGAATATGATTTAATTCTTGCATATTTGATTTGATCAACATCCAATGCATTTCTGTGACCTACTATATACCTGTCTGGTCATATTCTTATATATGACGTGTACAAGTCAACCTACAGTACTACCAAAATGCACTTTCAGAGCACTTGTACTTCAAATGCACATTTTCTCCCATAACCATAATATAAAGTTTATTGGTGATTACGAGTAGCGTGTACCTGCCAAAATTTATTACACCTAATTATACATATTATTTATGTAAATTATTTCATTCGGATTGAAGTGAACAAATGCATTTTGTAATTGTTATGGAAAAAAGAAAAATGTTAAGGTAAAATGGATTGAGAATGAACGTTTTAATGTAAAAACACTGGCAGATTAAAAATTAAAGGAAATGCGAGAAAATGTAAAGCACGTAATGACGGAAAGACTTTGATTCTTCCATTAGCTACAACTTTAGAGATTTCACGTGTATATAGTAGTAGTGCAAATAGAAAACGAACAAACAATAATATAAACCTAAACCTACAAAGTAATCTCTTACTTACTATATCATGTGTATACAATACACGATTAACTACATATAAATTCGTATGTGTGTGCATGCTCACTTGTATGAAAAGAAAAGATTAAGCTGGTAAAAGTCAGCGACTCTTTTGTGGCATAGAAGAAATCTTCCGTTTTCTGTGTTTGTTTTTTGTCCATCTGTTCTGTCTACCAATTGACAATGGTCAACTAACTCAACTCAGCATCATTCTCATTTATTGTATGCAGTCACTGCACACAGGGCAGTGTCAACAAGAAGTAAATAACTTTTCTTGCAATGAATAAAAATAGACAGTTTCCCACATATATTACTATTCCTATACACACATTACCCCAAGCACTTTGTCTTTTATACAGAGCATATACTTAATAGACTCACTAACAACCAACAACTAATATTTTACACAGTTCTTGTCTCTATATAATAAATGTGCAAGAGATTTTCATGAAACACATGCTTCGCTTTGGTTATGAGTTCTTTGATGATAAAATACACATAGTCAATATTTACTGCACACAGTAGTGCTGGTAATGTTCATTTAACAATTTAATTGCCTTAGAGTTATAATAAACCTGGCAAAAGAAAAGAGATACAAACCACCTGTCTTCTATTAAAGTACCAATACCTTAGAACTATAGAAATTCTTAGGTATTATATATAAGCAGTATAAATGCACATACACACTTAACATATACCGTGAGTACATAAAAATGAAGTGAATAAATAATTCCGAACAAATAAAAGAAGATGCAATGCAAACCATCAATAAATGCATTTCACATGACGTAAACTTAAATAGCCTACATGGTAAATGCTACACAGCTCTTCTTTTACCTATATGAGTCTATCTACATATTATCTATAAGGAATCTCTTATTAAAGCTATTATTGCATTTCACACAGTATATTTTATTTTACGACTACTTACCACACGTTTATTTAAAACTATAATCTTTTGCACCTATACCTATAGCATGCACATTTTTTTGAATAGACTCAGAGAGAGATCGGCGGACGATATCATTTTCAACTCATCCTTTCGTTGGTTGAAAGAAAAAATACGTAACAGTTGTGTCACACTCTCCCACTCTTTTGCTACTATTATGTGACAACTGTCGACAATTTCAGAGCCAGGGAATGAAAAGAAAACTAAAAGTGTTTGGTAAATGGCCATCCTATGGAATATTTTATTATGTCACCCTCTCCTACATACTGACTCTTAAAATATAAATGATACCTATAGAGGGATATTCTACACTTTACAAATAATTCAAATAAACCGATCAGTAGTAATAAAACGTTTTCAAAATTCCACTATGTGTCTCGTAATGTGAAGGTGTCTTATTGAGAGGGAACGTGTGCATTTTAACCATAGGGAGACTGCCGTGGTGGTGGTGATGGCTCGAATCTGTGTAAATAGCAAATGGCACAACGAATCTATTTATCTCATTCAAAAACAACAATTTTACGTTATTTACGGTTTTCAACCTGCTGCTTGGAGATTTGTACATGTATCACTCTATGGTATACCGCTACGTACTTATTATTTATTAGAATTATACGCATATACTAGTAATCCTCATTGTCATTTATAAGAAACTGTATTATTTTTATATACCTATAGAGATATTATAAGTTTTTATGGTAATATTATTGTATCATGAGTTTTGGTTTAGTATTACATGAGGATTTTTGACTGTGACATTGTTCAAGAACTATGGAAATGTAATGTAATGTTATTGTACGCATCATTTTAAGTTCAGTCTTGCTCAAAGGCTCAAATCATCATCGCTTTATCCTCACTCACAGATTCTCTCAGTCAAAACAACACATCAAGTGTCCCCAACATACAACTCAACCAAGGCGACACAAGGTAACCAACCTAAACGTTAACACTCGTAAAATATTTTTGTATACACGGAAAAATTAAGTGTAGCTATAGCTTAAGCCAGAATATAAGACTTACCCAAAAGCAGTGTGTGTATATAACATTGATACATTTAAAAAGGTGATATAAATGTTATGATATAATCTACAGGTTATTATTGTGGAAAATTTTATAGTAGTTGCTTTTGCATTGGGGAAATTAATAGGGAGACAATGCCATGAAAGGTTTTACTACAGCAGGGATTTTGACGATGACCATGTTCAAGCTCAAGAAAAACCTTTAAAACGCTTTAGAGTTATTTATTGGTTCATTTGGCTACAGTTCCTCGTGTAATTCATTAACCGTATAAGAGAACCACACAGCAAAACATTTTCTAGGGCCGTAAAAAAATTGTAATTGTATCCGTAAATCAAGTTAAAAATCCTAAACCTTTTCCGCTGGATGTTAGATAAGCTATGCTAGTAGAGGGTCGTGTAGATAAATTAAATACTTGTAGAGAAAACTACTATTGTAGAAAACAATTTATTACTTGTGATTTAACACATCTTACAATAATAACAATAATTATCCGATTACAGATAGCTGTGATGATAATGGGAAGCTTCTGTGCAATTACATATGACTTTGCCCCAGAAAAATCAAATCAGCCAAGATTAATGACTCAGATATGCGTAATTATTTTTTACACTAAGAAATTACACGTAAACAACTTCATTTTCCACCTTAAAAAGTTTCTACATTAAAAATGTCACTTTTTCTTGTATTTATTCATTCCATTGTCATCTCTTGTCACCTTATTACGTAAACAATATTTACCAGTCCTTATTAATACCGAAAAAAACCTAATATTCATTAGCAGATTATAATAACGTAACACTGTCACGGTTTTTTGTTCATGTAAATCTAAGGACTGCTATAATAAGCGAGTAATTATACTTATTATGGATGCCTTGATGTTTTTCTTGCCTCATCATTTGATTTCATTAATTTGGCTCTTTATTCATAAGCTATTTGTACTTGTATTGTTACACTAATCTCAAAATGCTGCTTCTGAGAGATACAGAGCTATTTATAAAGGATGGGAGGAAAAAAATCGATTTACGAGGGCATACACCATCGTATTACAAATACATGGAGTGAATTTGTGAATGAGAGCAGTGTTAAAAAGAATAGAGAGCGAGAGAGAGAGACGAAATTAGTGTGACAATTGTCAACTGCACGATGATATGCAAATATAAGTGCAGACTAAAAAAATCCTATGAAGATTACGGCAGAGGGTGTACGAAGTGTACGTGTAAAGGTATATAGAGGTTGATAAATAGTTAGTAGATAATAAAACAAATGAGACTGCATGTATTAAAAGACGAGATTTTTAAAGTTCACAGATAAGTATGATTTACTTTTAGTTTCGCCTTGGTCTCTTTGTCAATGTGTAGTAAACGCAACTCTCAGAGGTAAATGCACAAGGCACACGGCAAAAACACAACGGACGAATTTTCTTGGTGAAATATAATAATGCAAGCCAATTATCGTTGCACGCTTCGTAAGGGGCATTCTATTGTTATTTTTATTTCGTCGTATTTCGAATTCTTTTTGCTACACAAGATGATATAAAGGACAATGATATTTATAATAGTGTGGCGACTTTGTCAAATCAAGTCGTCTGTTTACACGGTACATTATTATAATTATTATGTCACTATATGCATTACATATTCATATTACCAACTATATTCGTATAGTAAAGAGCATTTTTCTATATGTATAGCAATAATGGTGCAACGTTTGTTAAAGTACAAGGCATGTAAAAGTTTTTTATTACAATTAGTCTTCCACTAAACGCTTTGCTACAGATGTGCCGACATTTTTCGCGTGATGAATTTGAATTAACAAACAATAATTATCATTATGAAATTGTGTAATAAATACACCTAAGTATAATGAGAGTGACGTTATATGAGAAACTCTTTGACCTGCTGTCTAATTCTAATTAGTTTCATAATGCAGCTTCTTAATATTATTTACAAAAAATGACAGGAAGGTCATTGTAAACGTTATGTGGTGACAATAACGAAGAATTTCATGAATAAAATTGCATTTCACATTACAGAGAATCTTAAAAAAAATTCTATACCCATATAATTTTATTACAGAGGTTAAAACCTTATTAAACTGCATGTTTAGTAAAGATTTAGAATAAAAAACAAACAGTAGTAGTTAGTAAGTATCTGGTTAATCGATTAGGTAGTGGAAATGGTGTTATAGTACAAAATTGAAGTGACAAGTTACAAAGTCAAGTTCTTCGTTGAACTTGTGATTTTTTTTAGCGTGGTGAATGAAAAAGATATTGGTTTAAGTAAGTGTAAAAAATTGCCAAAGATTTCACGGCAATGTATAATAATAAAAGTTATTTATAGTCTTGAAAGATTCATCTGAGAATTCCTGGCAGGAATAAGCACATCGCATTAAAAAGAATTAACGAAGTGTAAATGGTGTAGTAGTAGATGGTTCACCGCTATAAAAATGAGTGCTAATTACATTTCATGCACGAGAGAGAATGAATCTACAATCTCCTATACCATATAATAATAATTCATAGGGTAAATGTACAGTACTATATTACGTGTGACTAAAAAACGAGTAACTAGTATAAGGTTATAGTTTAAAATGAATAGGTGAGGGTGAGAGACACACAGATACCTAATATAATAAAAACCCAAACCAAAAAACGATGTAATAGTAATAATAAATAGTAATAGCGAAGCTTTCTGTATGTGAAGACTAAAAAGACGACAGGCAGTGTAGCGTAATGTTAAAGGTCTGTCATACTGATAATTATCTGTATAGAGAGATATAAGGCATAAAAGACAGAATAAAAGGATATTATAGAGGTAGAAATAATATAATGATGATATTATGATGATGATGATGATGTGATGTGACTTTCTTCACAGTTGACTTGATTTGTCTTTAAACGTCTTTAGGTTTTATACAGTAAATAGCCGTAGTTCTGTTTAGGAGGTGTGTTATTTTATTTTTATGTTATTACAATGGCCGTGCATGACTTGAGTTCACTCTCTGCAGGCAAATACTTTATGGTTTACAGATTAAAATTAAAATCTCGGTCATGGTATTAGAAAACACAGCTGTGATAATAATATTAATTCCTTAATAATTCCTGTATACTCAGAGTGGATAGGAATTGTATAGAATCTTTTTGTCTTTGTACAACATGACACACGAACGACGACCTTTCAACTACTGCGGTGTTTTTATATGTACTACTACTACCTTATGTTAAATATAAGCACATGGAGCATATTACTACTACTCTGCTGACTGAAGAACCAAATATTTTCTCGTGTGATATTATAATGATGATGAAAATGAGAAATGATCGTAAAATCTTGCACATGCACCTATATTACTATTACTAAAGGAATTTGTACTTTATTACTAGAGGTACTATCTGTATGTACTAGCTAAATGGAAATTGTAATTATTTTAACTTAAACACAAACCATTAGTAGATTGCAGTTTTATGGGTGTATAATATTATCACCAGCAGACAATCAAGCGTAAAATATACGGACAAAAGTTAACTTATCGTTTTGATCATTTATTATCAGTATAAGTTTATCATTTTGTTTGCCATAATGTTTTACATGAAAATATGCAACTCAGGTATTTACTAGTAGGATGTGAAATTACTGTATAGGAATATTATAAGGAAGTTTTTCATATTTTCCCGTTCTCGCACAACATTTTTATTATTTATTAATTGTAATTTGTTGAGTACAGCTCACAAAACAATTTGTTAAACGTAAATGAGCTCAAGTTCTTGAGGATTCATTGAAAATTCTCACAACGAACTATTTTTCCTACGGAAACTCTTCGCAAAATGTATAGCAGAGCCTTTATCTTTATGGAAGCAAACCTTTCCTAAGAATCTTATACTGTATACAATTCTATACTTTATATACATACTACTAATTCATATTATGTAAAAGTGGAAATGTTTTCACAGCAGTTTTTCTCTTTCTGCAATAAAAAAAGTACAATTTCAGTCATTTTCTACACGTAAAGCATCCCAGAGAATACCCCACACAATAATTTACTGTCTTTTTGTTCTATATAAATAATATCCATCTCTATCTCGTTAGTGCAATCACAATTTATAATAACAATATTTATCCAATGTAAATAACACTGGTGATGTACCTGAAAAATTCTTTGACATTTCAAGGCAGCTCTTGTCGTAGTAATGGCAATATAACTCCTAATAGAATAAAGGACTGTATACAATTTGAAACAAGACTGAATACTAAAGAACGAGAGTTAAGCCATTTGCCAACCTACCCCGTACTTACCATTCCATATGAATAATAATAAAATAATATGACACTACAAATCTGAATCATCTCATTCCTAATTTCCTCCATTCATAAAGCCGAGCATACTAGAGTGAGGCAATAAAAATAAAACACTTGCACTTTTCAAAGCAGTCCGACTTAAAAAAACTCATCTATCTCTACTTAACCATATACCACAGCTAAAGCATGCATTACCTAACTCATAACATTAAACTCATTAAATAAACAGCCAAGAAGATGCCTAAGCTTATAACGCTCCTGTTTTTTTTACGGCAGAAGCCGTGTCATATAGAACAACATAAGGCAGAAGAATCCCATTACCATTACAATCTGACAAGTGTAACAGCAACAACAATCATAAAACTAGTGCAAGTTGAAGAAAATGGGAATGATATCAGATCAAAGCCCATATAACACAATGCTCACACGTTTGAACATCATTTCTTCACATTATCCTATAACACTCCACACACACACACACACACACGAACGACAAGTGTGTTCTAAAGCTCAATTCACATCACATATCACAGAAATAACATAATAAATAAATAAATGCAATACGTCTGTAGGTCTGGATATACAAAATACACCGTAGTCTCTTTACCTTCATAAATAACTGCTACTACCTCTTGACTGTATGTAATAATAATGACTACTCTGGTAAAATGAGACCACGTTATTACGTAGAAAGCCTATACACGTGTAAAAAGCTTGTAAGCACACGGGTGAAGGTGTATAGATACTCCACGTTTTTCCACACTTAAGTCTGTTATATCATCCGTGTACATCTTTCAATTACCTATATACACGTATAGACGTTTAATGTTACAAACGAGTCGCTCGAGTACAATCAGTCTCAAGTGAAAATAAGTCTTGTGCTTCCAAGTAGCCTTACCTACTCGTAGAAATGACAAGAGAGGCTTGGAAACACATGTGTCATGTACAGATGTACGTTTTGCACACGACAAAATACATGTACAGGTGTGTAGTACTATAAGAATGTACATAGAGAGAGATACACCTTGGAGATAGATTGAATAATTGGCACAGACGCCCATCAGATCGGGGAAGGCGGATTCCAATTCAAACCAATCTCGTATAAAGTACTATACACGTACTAAAAAGTATGTGTGTGTCTTCTGTACAGTAAATTGAGGACTTGAGATTAGTTCATTTATTTTGCTTTACATTTTACATACCTTTATAGGTTTTGTTATATAACAAATATTTGCAGGGACTGTGTGTGCATGTGTATGTGGAGCTGGTACTGGTACTCGTGTAAATTGTTAGACATCTTCTGCTTTTGCGACTTTGAGTCTACTGAAGCGACTTGACATTTTCTGTGTACTGCAAGTGTTAATAACTAATAAGGAATAATGCTGTAATAATATAAGGTGGATTATTTGTAGAGGAATATTTTGATATGGTATAGATTCTTGTTGAGGAGACTGATTATTGGAATATGTTGAGTCTTCTTGAGGGATACTGAATGTGTGATTTGACATAGGCAAGTTGTGAGACTGTGAGTTGTTCTTGTCCGTGGTCAGATTTTTTCTGCACTCAGGTGTCCTCTCATCCAATCCGTATAAAACGACGGAGAGGACCAATATGCTGTATCAGTTCTTCAACAACTCGTCCACAGTAAACAGCTCAGTCTCTCTCTCTCTCTAAGAGTCTTTTCACCTTCTTCAAAACAAATTGTACGAAATCATTTGTTTTTATTTATTTCTTTCAATTTTGGTAGATTGGTCTTTTTCAGTTTGAATTCAAGAGAATTAAGTAAGAGAATTATTTGTTGGTTGAATTGAAATTCTATTTCTGTTCTGCAATTCACAGGCGAGGTTTCTTCGAACTGTACAAAGTTTTCTGTCAATCCCATTGGTCTTTTTCTTGAACACCGTTTCTGAGGACTGGTGCTACTTTTTTCGTTTTTCTTCTGTTTCTTTCTCATTTCTGAAGCTACCCCCGTCTATATTGGAATAGATCTACAATGATTAAGGTGCAGTTTCGTTTTCTTCATTCTTGTGTGCGTGTATTAATACTCTAACAGCCAATCCTCGTATACAGATTGTGTTTTCAAGATTTCAGTTTTAACTTCATTCTGTAGACTTAAAAATACTAACACTTGACATTCGTTTATAGTCTAAATACACTTACACGTATTTTTAACTCATTCTTCAGTTTCTCAATTATTTCATTCGTTCTTGTTTTAAAACTTTAACATTCAAATTCTCAACTCTTATTTTTCTACAGCTTTGAATTTGAAACTATACCTAACTAATATATTTCTCAAGTAACAAATACACATCCGTCTCACATAAAAATCACACTAACTAATATTTTTTCTCAAGTAACAAATACACATCCGTCGCACATAAAAATCACACTAACTAATACATTTATCACATACAAATATGATAATACCTTTTCAAAAAACACTTTCAATGTTTTCTACAAAACAAATCATTTAGTTTTCTTTGACATTAAATAATTAATACTTTTTACAAAAAATACTTTTAAATTAAATTGTTTTTAAATACACTTTTACAAAAAATCATTCAATTTCCTTTGAAAATAATTCAGTCATTCATTAAAATCCAGTGGTAGAATTTTCCTTATTTTCCACACAACTTGACTTTTCTCTTTTCCTTCCTTGTATGAATGTACAATGTACCATGTACCTATAAAGGAGTGTGTATGCAAAATACAAACAAACTTCTTTCACCACATGAATAATCAATTACTTTTCTTTTTTGTCGAGTCAGTTGAGACTTGACTGTGTATATCTTCACGTCAACAACAGTCACTCACCTATCTCACTTAGCCCCACACAAACAGGTTTTTTACCATTATTATCATCGTGTGTTACATTTGTACATATAGAGAGAAGAGAACGTATTATATAAATTGCATGAGACGATGACCATGAGATCTCTTCATTCATCATTCCTAATAAGTAGCTACATAATACCACACTATCTCTCTCACTGCCACTTCGTACAATATGCGCCTATTCATTAGACAGCAATAAAAAATTATCATTTTACAGCTAGGCAAGTTACATTAGCTAATAGGACCTTTCAATACCTAAATCAATAACTTCCACACAGTATGAAAAGAATTATCCTATATAAAAACTTTATCTCACTTCCCCCCACTTTATACAGTATTATAAAATTCAAAGATTTATTTTTAATATATCTATATAAACCAACATGGTTATTTATATAACAATTGACCTGAAATTTTGATATAGTATATTATATAGGAAACCAAAAAAGTTATTTATACAGTAGATTTTACGGAAAATTTATTCCTTGAGAGATTTACAGAGAAGATTTAGGTTCATGTGGAGCAAACGGAACTAAAAGATCAAAATAAAGCCATTACTTAGCACGGCACATTAACTCTTTAGCATAGAAATGTTCCCAGTCACAAAACATCTTAGGCATTTGCATGCTATAGCCTTATATCTGTACTTAGCGTGAAAACAAGCAAGTAGCAGTTTTAAACGTTATATAAAGGCATTCTTAAATAACTTTACAGTCTCAACATAATTCTAAAGGCAAATTTAAGAAATCTGAGTAGAACAACACGCAGAGAGTTTCAATTTGAGTCGGTTGTTGAGGTGGCTGCGGGACGACGATAATTGTAACGCTTTTCGTGAATGGCAAATGTTAAAACGGTCAACAACTGTTTCAGCTTAGGAAAATACAACACTTGAGACTACAATACTAATTCCAAACTGATTCTTCGTCGTGTTTTATGCCTTTAGGCACAACACGACACGAGTCATCATTTTGCACACAGAGAGGAATCTTTCTTGACAAGGCATAAAAATACAATAATACTTTTATTATATAACTCTACCTGTCTGACTCATTTTACTTTTATAGGTATGTTACAAATCTTTGGTATACTAAATAGTAGAACGTATGATTACACTATAAGTGTAAGTTACAAGGATTTATGAATATTATTATTAGTAGTAGAGTTGTGCTTTGTGTGGTGCGACTGTTGTGATGTAATAATGACACTCATTCTTCTTGCCGACGACGACGACGAGACTGAAACTGCCACAGCGGCTCTTTTGTAAAAATCTGATATCTTGCTAACAGCAATTCTAGGCTGAGCTAACATTGTTAGCTAATCGCATGTTAAACAGTGTTTAGTGTTTAGAGACTACTTGACTGTTTACAGTGTAATTATATGTAGGCGCATAGCCACAGACACTCGACTCGACACAGAACATTATAAAGATATGATATGAAAATGAAATAGATTAATGACAAACCCACGCTCGTCATAATTTCTTCTTGCTCAATAATGCACAAGAAGGGATGTTGACGATTACACTCTTCCGCTCCCACCTTTCCTATAATAAAAATATTTTATGCAAGTGTATATTATTATACTTGTACAATCTTATACACATCAAAACGTTGCGACGCTTTACCTTTGAACGGTTTCTATACAAGAAATAAATACCACTGCAGAAATTGCATTGCAAATTATAATGCAGTTGTTCCCGTTCTCAATACTTTGCAGAAGCTACTTATTATTTGTTTCTTGAAATATTTTAAATATAAAAATTCAAGGATTGTAAAACAGTTTTGGTTTCGATATGCAATAATGCTGCAATGTAATTTCTGGTGGTAGTAGAGAAGTAATAATGAAATGTTACCTTCAACTTCAATTTTTCTTGCAGGCAATTCTCGTGTGTACATTGGTTCTTGCAGCTGTTAGAGCTGAACCTCCAGTTCCCGCAGGTTACGGTGCACCTTCTGGTCGTCAAGGTGGATTTGCTCCTTCAGGTGGTGGTGGTGCATCTTCGAGTTATGGGGCTCCTTCTGGTTTCGGAGGAGGTACTGGAGGTTCTGGGTCATCTTCTTATGGTGCTCCCGGACAAGGTTTTGATGCCCAGAAGAGCGGTGGTCAAGGAGGATATTCTCAGGGAGGACAACAAGGAGGACAGGGAGGTTACTCTCAGGGAGGACAACAAGGAGGACAGGGAGGTTACTCTCAAGGAGGACAAGGAGGATTCGCAAAGGGAGGTAGCGGTGGTTTCGGACAAACCGGAGGATACTCTCAGGGTGGACAACAAGGCGGGTATTCTCAGGGTGGACAACAAGGTGGACAAGGAGGTTATTCTCAAGGTGGACAAAAGGGAGGTCAACAAGGTGGTTATTCCGGTGGACAAGGAGGAGGACAAGGTGGATATTCCAACGGAGGAGGAAACGGTGGACAAGGAGGTTATTCCAATGGCGGAAACGGAGGAAACGGAGGAAAGGGAGGAGATTACGAAGAGGTTCGGAAATAAACAATTTTTTGTGCAAAAAGGATAAGAATTTGGGAAGGGTGATATAATTGAGTTTGTTTTCAGAACACTCCAATGCCATACAACTTCGCTTACGCTGTGAAAGACTTGTACGGAAACGATTACAATCGCGAAGAATCTAGTGACGGAGAGGTTGTCAATGGTCAATACAAAGTTCTTCTTCCCGACGGTCGCACACAAATCGTGAAATACACTGCTGACTGGAAAAATGGATTCAATGCTCAAGTTACTTACGAAGGTGAAGCTAAATACCCAGAACCCAACTCTGCTGGAGGTTATGGTGGATCCAACGGTGGAAATGGAGGAAACGGTGGAAACGGCGGAAACTCAGGATATGGCGCTCCTTCTGGAAACTCTGGAAACTCAGGAAACCAACAATACGGAGCTCCTTCTGGACGTGACGGTGGTAGCCAACAATATGGTGCTCCTTCAGGACGTGACGGTGGTAGCCAACAATATGGTGCTCCTTCAGGATCAGGACGTGACGGTGGAAGCCAACAATACGGCGCTCCCTCAGGCCGTGACGGTGGTTATCAAGGACAAGGAAGCAGCGGCAGCTCTCAATATGGCGCTCCATCCGGCGGTTCTCAAGGAGGATTCGGAAGACAAAGTAGCAGCTCTCAATACGGCGCTCCATCAGGAGGATCAGGATCTCAAGGAGGATTCGCAGCAAAACAAGGAGGTAGCGGCAGCTCCCAATATGGCGCTCCATCCGGTGGTTCTCAAGGAGGATTCGGAAGACAAAGTAGCAGCTCTCAATACGGTGCTCCCTCCGGAGGAGATAATTCTCAATATGGTGCTCCAGCTGCCTCAGGAGCTCAACCTGTATTCAAAAACGCCGGTGGCTTCTCCCCCTCAGGAGGCGCAGCTGCCTTCCCATCTAGTTCATATGGCCCATCGGGCAGCGGAAATCAAGCCGGAGGAAATTCCGGGTTTGGAAATAGCGGAGCATCAAGCCAGTATGGCGCACCTCAGGGAGGCTCTGACTTTGGTAGCAAATTGAACCAAAGAGGAGGTAACTCTGGCGGATACGGAAAGAAATAATTTAAACCGGTACAAGGTATAGCGGACGGGATATTTGAATTTCATTTGAATTGCCATTTGCCAAACTAAGAAGTAACGATATTTTTTAAACGAGAAAATCGCAAAAACATAATACTACGAACGCAATGACATAATATATTACAATTTTTTACTTGAAGTAAAAGTACAGATAGACACGTTTTTCAACACCAAGTTGGATAATGTGACACACAGAGACAGGAAACACAATTTACACATTTATATGCAATATAGTTTTATTTTTTAGAATACACCTACAATACCTGGGTAGGTTTATAATCATTATGTTGTGATGGGATGATATGATGTGATGTGACATGTCGTGAGAAACAAATAATTATTAATAATATAAAGAGGATATAAATGAACATGAATGTTTGCATGATGTTTCGAGCGCAACTTCTTCACCTTTTCTGTTTTCAATTTTCGTCTTGAAATCTTCCCTTATTTTTCAAAAACACAATTTTTCTTTTTTCAACGTTCTTGATCTTGATCTACCATAAATTTCCTTTGCCCTTTGCAATTTTCAAAACCCTGTAATTTATTACATTATTTACTTCGGCAAAATTCTCAATAGAACCTTACCTGTGTGACCTGATAAAGTTATTACACAGTCTAAGAATATCAGAAACAGTGTGAATTACAGATTAAAACGACACGTGCAAACAAAGAAACACTTTTACAGTGTCATGTCATGTCAGTCACTCATTGACGAAATGCAATTTCGAAAACTTACACAACAAACATCACACAGTACCTTTTAATTTACTCTCATCAAAGGACAAGGACAGAGATATAATAGACAAGCTATAAGCTCGGAATAATAAATTTAAGCCTTTGTTATTTATCTTAATTTAAAAATTACTTCATGTCTTCTTCGCAATCTTCATGTCTTCGCCTTCTCATATCTTCTCGCCTTCTTTTAAGCGTTTCTTCTCTTCTTGAACATATCTCTTGAATGTTTTCTTCGATTAGATATTCCGGTTAAACCTCTCTCATTCATTTCTATGATGAAAATTAAACGAATCACCCACTGTGATTGTAATAAAATTACGTGTGTGGTTTAACGCGAAAATAATGTGTGAAATCTATTACAACGGCGATAATAGAAGAAGTTATCACCAATTACTATTCCTTGACATGACTCAAGACACAAAACGTGGAAGACTATATCGGAATATTATTGTTGCGTTCTCCCTCGCTAAATCTTGTGAGAATGCATTGTAAATTGTAAATTGCTTATCTTGTGACCGATAAAAAAGTAAGTGGAAATTGCTATAGTTTATTTCGTTAGGCAAGTCTTCTCTTAACTTAAGTCAAGTCACAACAAGAACATTGTTAGTCAACCAGAGTGTTGTCACGTCTTCGAACGCAATGTGTTTCGTTTCAAACACACACAGGACAAACAACTCCTTGGTTTGATTCTTTGTTGTATAATTTGTAATAGAATTACAATTGCGTGATCCTTCTTCTTATTCTTGTCTTGTCTTCTTCCACACGACGACTTTAAGAGTACCTTTTTACCTTGCTACAAATTACTGTTCTCTTTTTCTTTGCAATTGTCTTCTTGTGTTATTATTCACTGGTTTCGTACCATTCTTTCAATTACTCCGTCACAAAACGAAGATGAGACGAATCTGTATTTATTTGAAAATTTTTCTTCTTTTTGAGTCTTTTCTTTTGCCGTGCCTCTTTTGGTGTATTCATTTTCCTCGTTTTTAAAACTCTCTTCTTGTAATCTTGTATATAATTTTTTCCTCGATGGACTTTTTTCAAAAACGGTATTATATATAGATAGATGTTATTAGAGACGTAAATAGTTACCTACACGTGTTTGTAAACTGTGACAGTATTATTTATCTTACTGAATCTATTTTTCCTTTCATTTCCTTCCTTACTTCACTTTTGCTCTAGTTGTTTTCTTTATAAATGGCTCATCTCTTCTCGTCCTCGTCTTCCTTTCTCATCTCTCTCTGTCTTCTCCTTTTTTTAATAATTTGGTGTGAAATTTCTTTCACGATGAATCACACGGCAAGACTCTCCCCGTTCCTTTTCATTTTTAAGTAAAGTATCCTGTTTCGTAACAATTATTATTTTTATTATTTTTGAGTCACACTGAGATTTTGTTATTGATGTCGTGGGTCTTTAAATTGAGCTCCTTATTTTTTGTATCTTCTTTTGTGGTGCTATGTTATGTAAATTTAATATTGTGTGTGACAATATTATGACATAGTAAGTGTTTGTTGTAAAAGTGTGTGTTTATTATAATCTGCACATTGTTATACATATTTATTGGTGGGATTTTGTGTAATTCTCTATGATTCTTTTTCTTTTGAGTATTGTTATTTTTCTCTTTATTGGATTTGTACTATTTTCGACTGTTATTTTATTCTTCTATATACTTTGCTCTCTGTGCTTTGTTTACCAACTGCAATTTATGATTTTTCAACTGTTCTGTTCTGCTCTGATGTTCTTATGTGCCTTATATTATTGTTTAACTTGTCAGTCTTCCCTTTGCCATGCTTTTAACGCTATAATATTCTTGCATTTTAAACTTTTATTTGTTAACATGAATATATTATGGGTTTATTTTTGTCAATAAGCTACCATGCAATGTACATGTACCTAAATACAAATAAGAAAAATGTTAACTCTTATATTGTCTCGGATGAATATGATACGAATATTTTTGTACTCCCTTCATAAACCATTTTATTGTCGTCGATAGTTTAATCCAAAATAAATTATCGCAATTTTGAAGTATATAATGAAACTTAAATTACACGATCTTTCTGCAATCATTATTTATTTCATCATTAGTCATAAACCATTTTAGTCTACTTCGTCTTCATCCAAACAAATCTGTGGTGGAGTCGTTGAAGAGATTGGTTCGACCTCTTCAAATATTAAAATATCATTTTATTTTTTATTCTTATAAGAAATTCATCTGTTTTCTAAGTTTCTAATTTTAATTCGAATTCTCTTACGAGTAATACATCCAGGATTATAGGGATCAGGATGAAAAACTCCTCCAGTTGGACAAACTTGTGGGATCTGTGTCCAAGTGCCATCCCCATTCGGATGACAAATGTAATATGCCCTACTGAAATAGTAATTAAATATCTGTGAAGGAAAATTTTCTTTTTGAACTCAAAGAATATTTTTAAATGTGAAGTTGTATATCTGAAATTAATATTGAAGATACAGATAATATTTTATACTTGTTAATATCATCTCCGATTTGTTCTCCAGCACTTGTACACTGAGATGTAGCTACTCTTGAGCCTTTTGGATTCTCAACATTTGTTAGCGATAATACTAGGCTCATTTGGATACAAATCTGACGAAATATCCAAAATACGTAGACAATGAATTAAAATGTATTGAAATTATTTTTAAATGTACTATATTACTATAATGGTGAATGTAGAGTAATGTAATGTAAGTACAAACCCAAAGAACTGCTGAAAGTAACTTCATTTGTATTTTCCTGAAATACTCTAGTGAATTTGACTTATCAGTTGACAGTAGAACACTAGACAATGGACCCGATTTGCACTGCAGTTTTTTAGAAGTTCCGTAGAATAAATCAAGTTCGTACTGTGGCACTCTCGCACTCTATTTATTGCTTCATTTTAGTAAATCATTTATTTTATCTCTTGTTTCCATATTTTGGAAATAAGCAAATCAAGCATTTATTTATTAGCCAGTTAATAAGTAGCTTAGTTTTATGTGGTCGGAACATATTATATGACTAATTTATTGTGCTTATTGCGGTATAATATAATTTTCATGGAAATCTCGCTGCATGCATTTACTATTATTTATATTTATTGCTCTTTATGAGTTCTTTGGTATACTAATCGCGCAAAACAAATTAACGTGAAATACAGAAATGAACTCTTCTAATCTGATGCATCACACTTGACTCAAACTCAAATAATATAAAATGGACAACTCCAGTCTTAAAGTCTTAACTAGCAGGCAAAATATAAAAAAATATAAACGTTATATTCAATTTTGACTAATTCATATTATAGACAATTGGTGGAAATGTAAATGCACGAATAAAAAATGATTCATGTGATTGATGATGATGTGATGTAATGAGCATTTTTGTTATTTTGTATTTATTTTGCACTTCAATCACTCCTATGTGAATGTGGCATCACTAGGTACTCTTCATCCATGCTACATATATGACAAAACACTACGTATTCTTGTAGTATTTGTAGTATTTGTATTATTTGTATAGTAGTATATGTATTATTTATATTTTTGTAATACACATTATCATTTGTATAAATTAATTTATTTTCAATTGGAATTTAAAATTTTTCAGTAACTCAAAATTTGACATACATTTGGGTATTTAACTGCAAGACTAAAAATTTGGCCCACTAGTGTGAGTCTTTTTAATAACAAACTTTAGGTACTAATACTGCAATTAATTGTTCTCTTCCATATTTTGAACTTTAACGAAATGACTGATTCTTCTTGGATTTTTTTCAATGTAAGTAATATTACAATATTTACTTGTGTCAGTTGTGTCGCTAGTATATATATGGATACATGAATGCCCTGCCTGTCGTCGTTCTGCAGTATTTTTAAATTGCGAATAGGAAAGTAAAGTTTTTAAGTGTTCATAATACCATAGTTTTTCAACCCATTCTCAACCTTTACCTATCAGTTTTCGAAGAATTGGTAGCATCTAGCGCTTGCATAGCGGCAAGCTTGTGACTATACACGAATTTGCCGAATTTTCCCAGGCGAAGATTCCATACTATAAGGGGCAAGGGATCCACTTACTATGATAATACAATTATGCCAGAAATGCGTATTTATTTTGTAATTTCAGGATTTTCAACGCAATGAAAATAAAACTTTGTTTACGTTTTTATTGACGTGTAGCAATTATTGTTATGAATCGTTTCAGGTGTGTTCTAGCTCTGTTTCTGTCCTACTACACATTGACCTTCTGCAACTTCACATCCAAATTATCATTATGGAAATCGATGCATTTTATTACAATTGTGATATGATTTGGCAATTTTTAACTTTACTTGAAAAATAAATAGGTAAGTAATACTTAGTAAGTTTTTAGCGACTACGACAATGGTTCATGGAAGGTCCATCACCTATGCCTATTCATCTTACAATATTATGAATCATGATTGCGGAATTTCATTGCAATTTAAGTCAAGTCAGCACTTTTTGGTTGTAGGTAGTTTAATGTTGCAATTCAACTGGATTTTATTTAAGTGCAGCTTTTTACTGCATACAATCTCGGATTTGATTACAAACAGAGAAAGACTAAATTATCTAAATGAGAAAATATAAACTGTAATACATTTGTAACATTCTGTATTAATTCTTAATCAGTATAATTATTTTGCTATTTAAATGTTTAACTCTTCACGATCATGCTCCATCTCTTCTGAATCATTGTCTATTCCATCGCCGCTTTGATTTTCATCTGCGTCCAATTCTTCCAAAGAGCTTCCCTCCATTTCCACATCATTGTCCTCTGTGTCGTACGGATAAGAGTCTTCTTCCTCTATTTCACCGACCGATTCTGACATAGAAAGACCTTTCATTGCTTTGGCCCTCATTTTGGTGTCCCGGACTGCTGAGTATTTCACGGCTTTTTCATACTCATTACCATAAAGGCAGCTGAAAACAAAAACAAAACTTGTTTTACATATTCCATATTTTTGGAAACTGTTCGAGAAACCTGAATTCACAAAATGCTAATGAATTCTGTGTCACTGTACCTCGAATCCGCAGGCTTTCTGATTATTCTTCGGCTTCGACTGGACATGGACTGATTTGCCGAAGTTGCGGCTGGCCGTGTTGTGATTACCTTCTTTACAACCTTTTTATCCATACGAGGCATATCCGCAATATCAGGAGATTTTGCTTTTGCCAGTGCAGTTGTAGGATTTGGAGGTCTTGCTACTGGGACAGATTTTCTTGTTGCTGCCGTTGATGATATCTTGCCTGGCAAATGAGTCCGAACTATGGGTCGAACTGAAGGCGCTGGTGCTGCAGGAAACTCATTCGATTTTGAAATCTTCGGTGGTGAGGGTGAAATCACCGACTGTTGAAGCCCACCATTATTGCTGGCAACACTTACACTCACAGGACAAGTGGTAATCTTACGGAACTGAATGTTTGCTGGGGTATTCCTTGCTCCAGAATAATGCTTTAATTGCAAGACCTTTCCAGTGACCGGATCTTTTGCAACATAGATTTTCCTATTTGTCTTGACGTTTTGTGAGTTGATAATGATTGTGCTGGCGACTTTCTCCGATGAAGGGACTCCTGTGGGTAGCTGCAAACTCGTTACACTTTTCACCACTGGTGAAATTAGAGGGCGGACGTTCCCCGGAATAACCGTAGGAGTAATTCCTACAACGGGCGAAACAGATTTACCCAAGGGGGGCCGATTTTCAAACGCGCGCTTCCACTCTGGATAAGTTAATAGTACAATTAGCGTAAGCTTGATTATTACATTAAAGAAATAAGAATTTGTAAGATAAACACTTACTGCCATATATTTTTGCTCGCAGGTTCAAAAAGTGATTAACCAATGAAGTTCCCAAATAATCCTCGTCGACAATGCTCTGAAGGATAGTAAATGCCCATTTTTGTTTTTTCGCGTAGAAACTTGCTTCAATAGTTTTGAGTCGCAGAAACTCTTCTTTAGCGTCCTTAAACTGAGCATTGCAGGAAATGCAGAGGTTCATTGTGTCACCGTACAATCCAGACGAAAAACTGACATCTAATATTCGCTTGATTGCCTCCTCATTTTCATCCATCTTAATTGCGTATCGTGTACCTTGAAACGCTTTTTGACAGCTGAAACAGCATTCCTCATTTAATTTTTTCGAATCCATTTTCGATCCGGCTCTCAGTCCTCACATAAATGACGCAAAATCTCTATCTGAAACCAAACATGAAAATGACAAAAACTGTTCATAATTTCATTAACTACAATTAAAATTTTACAAACGGGCTTAAATGAATGTCAAATGTCACACGTAGTAATCATATTATTCAAATCCATTCTACTAACAGAAATCAGAGAATCAAAGTCAGCAGAATGTGAGTTTGTTATATGTAATAATAATAATTATCAAAGTTGTAAGCTGCAGGTGTTTACGTTTTGGTAGTTTTACTTATGTGCAGTTCTGCTCATCCTGCTATTTATCCAATTAAATTCCAAAAATCACCAATTAAAAAACTAATTCATGCACAAAATAAGATGCCAAACTAAAAATGAAAAATACCAGGAATACCAAATAGTCATTAGTCCTTTTAATGGATTAAAAACGTAACAAAAGCCAAAATATTATAAATTCACAAAATTACCTCGAATTTTTAACTTCCGTTGTTGAGTTGACTAAGAGAATTGAAAATTGGCAAAACTGCCCGATAATAACAATGAAAGATGAACTAAAAGAATGTCCTTGATGAACAATCAGCACAAAAGTAGAAAATTTCCCGAATCCGACACGCAGACTATATACATAGTTGATCTCGGAGGTTGCTATTTCAATATTCGACAGAACCAGAAAGAAATACGCCATACTTTTCAGCAGGCATGGCTTTGTAGTATGGAAAAATCGACGTTGGACGGCGTGTCATTCACCGCGATAGTGGGGAGCAAAGGTGCATTGACAAAACCCCCTAGCTAACTTGCTAGAGGGGTTTTGTCAATGCACCTTTGTTCGGTTCGGGTTATATTTTTTTCTTTTGAAACGGGTTCGGGTCGGGTTCGAAAAATCGAGTCCCAAGTCTATAAACTTCACTAAAGTCGATATTGATAGAAACAAACTAAAAGCGAAAATGTAATATTAATTATTAACTTATTTGATTTTATGCATACAAGGGCGTATCCAGGATTTGAAAATGATTGGGGCCCTATAGATGTAGAGAGAATTATATGCACAAAAAGTTTGCAACCTTCGCTTCGGTCGCAAATAGACCCTTTTTCCCTGTAGGGTGGGCTAAATACGCCCTTGTTCACATATTATAATTGACAATTTAAATAAAATGAATCCTCCGCTTTTTATAGTTACTTTTACTTCTATGTGATGCAGAGTTACACAAAACAAACTAACTTTCAAATCTGAGAAAAGTGAGAAAATTTTTCAATTAAAAACGAATGACGAAAGAATAGTAAAATCAGAATTCATGTTATACTGCAAAATTTGCAGTATATAACATGAATTCTGATTTTACACCAGCAGATTTATCACATAATATATTTTATTGAAACTTGAAAATTTACAGAATTACATTAGTGTAGTCAGTTTTGAATTAATTATTTTTGAAGAGGTCAAGTTTCATTATTCCTTTAAGTGCCAAATCAAACACAGCTTGAATTGTTTTAAAAGGTTGTGGAGAAGTAGCATTATCCTCTTCTTCTGTAATGGTGGAGAATTCCGGTGGCCAGATATTCCCTTCTATCATAATTTCTGTAATCATGAAATTACATGTCTAATTAGTTAATACAATCACATATGTAAAGTTGATAAAATAATTAGTTTATAAAATTAAAAATAAATGATTAAATTGTCCCTTTCATTTTTTATTACCAGTGCAAGCTGGGTGTGTAGGATCGGGAATAAACACTCCTCCTACTGGACACATTTGTTGTACCGGGACCCAAGTGCCATCGTCAATCGGAATACAGATGTAGTACATCGTTCTAAAATTGCAGACAATAGTAAAGATGTTTTTCAGCAATAAAATGGTTAATAAGTTTGTCACTATTTACTTGTCCACAGAATCGCTTATTTTCTGTCCGGGTGTTTTGCATGGTGCTGAAGGAACTCCAATGCGACGACCTTGAGATTGATCTCCCAAAGACAATGTAGAAGCAAACACTATGTGAATAAAAACCTAAATGAAAATACACAAAATTTAAAAATATCAATTTCAGAATAGTTATTAAGAAAATACTTAACAAATTACCAGTTATTAAGTTATCAGTTATTTATTTCCAATGTTTTTAAAAGAACTAACCACAAAAAATTGCATAAGAAGCCACTTCATATTAATGTTTAATTCTTGTTTTTCTTCCTTTCTAAAATCTATTCACGAGCGGACAATCTCCATTAAACCCGATTGGTACAATGCTGTCAGAAAATTCAAATGCATAATTATTTATGCTTTGTTTATAGCTTTATTTTCCACAAAGATTTATTACTTAATTCATTTATTTGAGTTGGACATATGTACATATTAATGATCATCCAACTGCATCATTAAGTAAATCCGATTGACGTAATTCAAATAAAGTCGGCTTGAGAGTGTTATCTATGAAGTTCAATTATTAAGCTAATTGCTATTACTTAATCGGTAGAAGAGATGCATATAAACCATGTACCAGCAGCTTTGCTACAATTTTTAAATTAAGAGTGGATCATTATTTAATACTATCTCAAGTAAACATAATAAATATAAACATACCATGAGAGCGTGTTTTAATATGAACCATCATGACGCAATATACACCACGAAACGTATAATAACTGCGGATTGACATTAAAGCAAATTCAGCAATTCACTTTTTATGACTGCAATTCACAACTTTGTCCAATTCATTTCTACTCAATTAACTCAATTCAACAAGTAACGTAATAAGTGAAATTGAACTTGAACTCATAATTAAAGGAATAATTCATTACAAGGGCGTATCTAATTAATACAAGTGGGCACTACCGTGGTACGGTCCCCCTACAGAATCCAAAAAATAGGTTATTAAAAGCTGAAGGCCACAATAAGCCTTTTTTACTATGACCTTGTGTTGTGCCCCCTCAGAATACAGGTTCTGCCCCCAGACTTGAATCCTAGATACGCCACTGTGTCACTGATTTCATACATTCAAATAATGAAGATAAATGATGCAGTTTTGACAGTTCTCCACTTTTCAGTTAAATTGAATGACAAAATCAAATGTAAATGACAAGTTGACGACGACCTGTATAATCATTTACACTGAAAAAGTATGATTGGTGAATATACAATTTTGAAAATGTTGTTATGTTGTTCCATCCAATGTTTCCCATTCAATTTTGAATACTAATTGCATGAGATTTCTAACTTAACCGTATTGTTTTAATTGTTTGCCGAACGCTCCAATAAATAATTATGCAATTGTTGCAATCAAAAATTACATGCTATGCTAAAAAAATGCTCTTCTTCTGATTGAATATGACGTGAATATGTGTCATGTCATTGAATGAAATGAATAGGTGTATCATGAATATGCCAATACCAAGTCTTAATTCGTAAAGGAATTGAATTATTTTTATTGAACTAATATTGAAACGTAACTTTATTTCTTCAAACATATTACCTTTTAGTATTACGCATTTCACAAAGAAATGTAATTGTAAAATTATAATTGATAAGATACCATATATTAACTGATAATTTTCAAATTCGATCATCAATAAAGTCACGAATGACCTTGAAAATCTTGCTTTTTCACATTCCTTAATACGCAATCTTTAAGTTCTAGCTTTTGCTAGCTACAGCCTAATTTCTTAAAACTGTTAATTTAATAAAGCATAATTTTTTCCATTCCAATTGAAAATATTATTCTATTTCAAATCAGCTTGTCATTGTCTAAATTCTGTCAACATCTTAAAAAGAACCCTTCAGAAAATCTAATACAATCATTTGGTCTCAAACTCAAGTACATATTTTACATTTTATTGAACATTTTTTGAAACCCAATCACTGTATGCACAAAAGTTTGAATGTAATTTTCTAATTACATTCGTATATCGTAAACATAGTAAACTGTGACAAAGACGTTTTTAGCATGTGCCAACTGCGCACGCGGATGTTCTAGTATTGAAATACGTGCCTGTTGGGCACGTGTATTTGTAAAAGTACCAGTTACCACTTACCTGGATGCACTGGTAATACCCAGTACAAATAAAAGGATCTGGGAACAGTCCTTGGGCGGGGCAAGTGTAAGGTGCAAGGGTCGAAGGAGATGTCGATGTTTCGCTATCTTCAGCAGGAGTCGTGACGTCACCTCCAGGAGGAGTTGTTGCATCAGTTGCAGCGGGCGTTTCAACAGTTGTAATTTGTGACGTAGGTGTCGTGGCCACTGTACATGTTCCGAACACACATATCGTTTTGTCGGCATCGTAATGAGTTCCTGCGGGACAGTTGTAATTAAATTTGTACCACATCGAATTAAAGAGGATACATTGATAATATGATGTGCAATTTCCGGTAGTAGGGAATTTTCCTTCCGAAGGACACATAGGAGCCGCTGTTGAAGCAGCATCTGTCGTTGACTCAGCAGGGGGTGCTGCAGTAGTCTGTATTGTTGATGGCGCCACTGTCGTGGTTGTTGTTGTGGTGGTGGTGGTGTTACAAACGTATCCTGCAGCGCATTGTTGGGCGGTGGGGTTATAATTGGTACCAGTAGGGCAGGTGTAAACGTAAAAGTACCAAATGCTGTTGAAATTCACACATTTGTACCACATGTTGCATCTGTTCATTGGATCCGGGTAGTTTCCTTCATCTGGACATGACCAAACAACGGGAGGTTCTGTCGTTGGGGTGGTTGTTGTTGTCGGAGTGGTTGTCGTCGGATTACCTTGGGAGGAATTTTCAGTTGAAACTGTTATTGCTTGTGTAGTAGATTCTACAGTGGTTGCTTCAGTACTTGGACTTTGTTCTGTGGTAGCTTCGGTTGTGTCTTGGTCGGTGGTCGCTACGGTTGTGCTTTGTTCAGTAGTTGCTTCCGCTGTGGTTGGTTCGGTAGTCGCTAGGGTGGTTTGTTCGGTAGTTGCTTCAGTTGTGGTTTGTTCGGTGGTCGCTACTGTTGTAGTTTGTTCAGTTGTGGTGGGCGCTTCCGTTGTCGTGATTTCTTCAGTGGTTGTGATTTCTTCAGTGGTTGTAATTTCTTCAGTAGTTGTAATTTCCTCGGTTGTCGTTAATTCTGTTGTTGGAATTGTTGCAACTTGTTCTGTCATTAGAAAATTAATATTTACTTTAGTTTTTAATAACAATATTTCTGTATATTATTAAAGCAATGTTTGGCCTATTATGAATTTTCTCAGCTTTACATTTAATTTATGTTTGGAAAAGTATATATAATATTATTTAAAATTATAGAAAGTCTGGATGTAATTTTACAATAAACGATAGGACAAAAAATATTCTTCTACAACAAAATGTCTACAGTTGAAGTATTGTTGAAGTAATTAGTAAAATTCTGGTTTGTCTCACCCACACATCCAGGTGCACCAGGACCAGGAACAAAAACTCCTCCAGTTGGACAAGCTTGTGGCAACTGTGTCCAAGTGCCATCCCCATTCGGAAGACAAATGTAGAAAAGCGTACTGCAAAATATGTTTTAGTTTTAGAAGAAATTCATTTTCATTTAGATTTTGAAATAAAATATGAACATGAATTTAATAATTTGCTGTACTTGTTTGCATCGTCTCCAATTTGCTGCCCGTCTGATGTACAGGCAGACGATGCGGCTCTGGACCCTTTTGGATTCTCACCAAGTGTAAAAGACAAAACGATTGCCATTTGGATGTAAATCTAAGAAAATCAAATCAGCAAAATTATTGAAATACCCGTTTTACATTATTTAGGTTAAATGTAGTAGTAAAAGATTTTTGTGTAATTACTAACAGCAAGAACAGCTAAAAATATCTTCATATTTGTAATTTGTATGAATGAGCACTTGAGATTTATCTATTGAAGGGACTCTATGAAAGCCAATACAACTATACTCATGCAACTCCCGTTGTATAAATGGATTCAGTATCATTTCGCTACAGTTATTTATTGTAATAAATGCATCTTCTGTTTCCTTATCGAACAGTTCATAGAAATCTTGTGACATATTTGAAATTAACAACACTTGTACCTTACATAATTAATAATTTATTATGCCCTTGTAATGTTAACAGAATTCCATATTTGATAATGTATTGAAACGTTATGATTCTCTGTAATTCGCATATTAACAATGAAAATCTCATTACGAGGAAATTGTTGATCTCAAATAAATAAATATGCATGCCTACTAATTATTTTTTACACAGTTATATTGCCGAGTCTGTCAAATTGCGTATTTCAAGTGTAATTGTAATATTTTATGGATTCGATGCATACAGTCAATATAATTAAAGGTGATAAATCGGTCTACTATTTACCAACAAGCTCAATTATGTAAATATAAAACGTTTGGTTAATTTGATTTATTGGTGGCTTTACCGAACACCGAACAGTAATCCCTGTAATAAAATTATGCATCCACCAAATGCAAAAAAGAAACAAAAAATTCAAAGAATGATGACATTCATTCAAGGGTGTATCTAGGATTCAATAATGGGAACGACTCCAGAGGTTTGTTTGGATAAAAGTTTGTTTGGAGAGGGATAAAAGGAAAGAACCAGCTTAGTGACCGAAGGTCGCTTCTAAAACAACCCCTTCTTCCGGAATCTAAAGGGGTGTGGGCTCGAGCCCGTCGTACGAAGATACGCCCTTGATGACATCCACAGTTAATGATTCAATGATGTAGCGTCAAATGTTTTTGACGAGAATGCGCTTTGAAAATTAATTAATTAGTGATTGTATTACTGGAAAGTAAAAGAGGACTTTTTAAAATTATTTTCGATCATTGCGATTTATTAAAAACTTGTAAGTAATAAATAATAACTGAAAGAAACTTACAATAAGTCAATCTGTGTAATAAATTATAAAATTTTAAAATTACAAACATTTAATAACTCTGGGTCGATAACAGGTGGATATATTTGCGTTTACGAATACAAAAAATGATCATAAAAGTCAGATTGTGACCGAATAATTTTATTTCCACGAATTAATAGCTTAGCAGGTTCCAGGAATACAGGTTTTGCTGACAGTGTCGTAATATGCCCCCATCGGGCACGTGAAGGTGTAATAATACCACACTCCATTTGATACAGCGCATTGATAATACATGTGACAATCTTCTGGATCTGGGTAAAGGCCTTCCACCATGGATGCACATGAGTAGCGTGGACCGGAAGTGGTCATTGGGGCTGCAGTGGTAGTGCTGTTACTCATTTGTCCAGTTGTTGCAGCTCCAGTGGTACATCCTGGAGTTGTGGGAGCAACAGTTGTCGGATTGGTGCAAGTTCCGGTCGCACAAGCTTGGGATTTAGGATTATAATACGTTCCTGTGGGGCAACTGTACAGAAAATGGTACCAAGTTGTTCCCACTTGAATGCAGATGTAATATTGAGTGCAATTGACGTATGGAAACCTCCCTTCTGCAGTACAATTTAAATTACTCATTCCACCGCCCGAAGGCGTGCTCGTTTCCATGCATTCTGTTGTATTTCCTGAAGATGCAGTCGTAGATTGACCAGAGTCAGTAGGAGATGACGTAGCTGAAGAAACTCCTGATGTCGTCGACGGTTCTCCACTACTGGTTGATCCTCCGGACACTGTGGAAGCTGAAGATCCCCCGGAAACTGTGGAAGCTGAAGAATCCCCGGACACTGTGGAAGCTGAAGAATCCCCGGACACTGTGGAAGCTGAAGAATCTCCGGATACTGTGGAAGCTGAAGAACCTCCGGAAGCTGTAGAAGCTGAAGAACCCCCAGAAACTGTGGAAGCGGAAGAATTTTCTGTTGTCGTTGAATTAGAAGAATCTGTACTAGTTGATGCTGCTGAGGAATCCGTCGTGGTTGACTCTGCTGAAGGATCTGTCGTAGTAGATGACGATGCCACTGTGAGCTCGATATCTGAAAAATTAATCGCAAATTAATAAAACAGCAAAGTTAAAACTATATTATGCATTTTTCCAGTTTTAATTCGATTTTCTTACCGAATTCTAAACAGACTTGGAAAGTCACGTTAAAATAAGACTCCGGAGGGCAGGTCATTGGAATGATGTAATAGCCACCCGGGTATGAAGCATTTGCGAAGCAGAAGTAGTACACAGTGCTAGTAAAGATTGGTGGATAACTATTTTTAATTTTAACAATAAAACCAAAAATCACAAAACTACATTTAAATAAACCTTGATATGGATTATTATTAATCTTTAAAATTATTTTCAGGTTTACATATTTTCAGAGTCAGCTAATTGATCCCCACTGGCTCTACACATTCCCATCGCCGCTCTACCCATTGGAAAATTGAAATTCTCGATATGATTGTTGTAGGCAAGGGCAAAGTACACTCCAGATGATATCTGCGCAATTTGTTAGAAAAATGTTTCATTAGTATTAAAATTACCGCAGTGTTTTTTATTTTACCTTTACGTTCTCCAATCAACTCACGCTAATTTTATATTTACATATAAAAATGACGCAAAGAGAAATTCCCGACAGTACCGACGTAATAAATCAGTAAATAAAAGTAAATAAGTAATAAATCAAAAACGATCTTTGCGACTTACTGCAACAATTAATAATAATGAGTAATTCATTTTCAGTCAGCAGTTTTGTAAAAGTAATTTAGCAGCGCTGATTTTACAAAACGGAGAACGACTAATTCTGCGGTGATCGAATAGAATTAATTTGGGATTTGTAAAAGTAATCCGCTTAAATAGTTTTTAGTGTGCTAATTTTCTCGATCACTATATTCGGCCTTATCATGTAGGGTAGCAGTTCATCACTATTAAATTTTAATTCTCACGCATCATCACATTGTGCAAATGATTACATTTTAAACCGTTTCAAAATTATTTTCTCGAAACAACCAGATAAGGATTTCCACTTTTTAGAGCTAAAAATCGGTAAAAAGTGAAAGTTATCGCAATGGTCATTATCGGGAAAACAGGAAGTAGTAACCTATTTCAGTAGTTCAAACTTTTCAAATGCCAATCCCAAACTACACTGATAGCCATTGTCATAAATATATATTCCATGAAATATTTATATTATATTACGCTATTATACCCTTTACCCTGCATTAATTGCATTAACTGCGGCATCAAGCCAGATTTACGCTTCAAAGGTGTCGTAAAAATATATAGGTTCATGACTGGAAGAGATAAATCTGCATCATGTCTAAAATATATGGCCATTGTCATAAAATTGAGTCTACAAGCCAATTAATGAGGAAAGCTGGCAAATACATGAAAAGATAAAACTTTAAAGCCTGTAGAACAAGTGAAGTTGTTTAAAAGCATTCTCGGAATGAATGAACGAATGACGCAAAAGAGTTGGTGCCTGTGTGGTGCAATTGTATAATCTATAATTTATATACTATAATTATATTTTATACTAACTAATAGTATTAAAGCGTTCTTTATTGGTATTATCATATACAATACATTGAATACATACCTAATTACATTACTGATTCTCTTTTACAAATTATCTTAACACAACAACTGGCAGAATGAAAAGCAAAGGTGTATCTAGGATTTCTATTTCAATTTTTATTCAATTAAAGGAGGAAAGAGGAACCCTGAGCGGAGAAATTATTTATCAAAACACTCACTGACACTATTTAACATGGTAGGTAAACAATATAGACTCAAAAAACAATCTAATTAATTTTTCATTCTTATTTCTACAGTATATTTTAACAATTGGGAACTCATAACGAATTCGTGTAGTTGAGTTGAATGGAAATGTTCTTTTGGAGGAAGAGATGATTGATTTTGTGGATATTGACTTGTATGATGAGATGAGATGATGAGTTTTAATTTTTTGAGATTGAAGATTGTTCGAATTGCAAGTAAAATTACGCTGATTAAATCAAAAAGACGGAAGCAATTCGTTTTTTTGGAAAATTTATTATCTTAGGTGTAGAATTTCGATTATCCCAGGTAAAAGGAATACAGAAGAAAATAAATCCGTAACTGATTAAATATTCAAAATAATATTTAATATAATCGAAATTCTAGAGGCAAGACAAAAAATTATTTGTAAAAAAACCTGCGTCTTTTTGATTTGATCAGCGTAATTTTACTTGCAATACGAATACGAATATCACCTTCAATCTCAATCAAAAGGTTAAAATAAACCAATTAACTGTCCACAACACTTATTATTCTTTTGGAATATGTATTTCTAAAGTATATTTTAACAATTGGGAACTCATAACGAATTCGTGTAGTTAAGTTGAATGGTAAATGTTCTTTTGGAGGAAGAGATGATTGATTTTGTGGATATTGACTTGTATGATGAGATCCAATGGGGGATAGTGATTATTATTAGAAAAAATGCTTTTTCGGGCAAAAGGGTCTTGTGACTCTTTTGTCAGGATGGATTGCGTGGAATTTCCTTTTTGCTGGCTCTTTCTGATGCGGTGTGGTCGATGAAACCGTCCTTCCAAATGTTCTTTTTTCAGGAGGCAATGCAAACGCTTTTTATTGACAGGTTGCTTCAGGTATTGATGAATTCGCAAGAGCTCGTTTCGAGGATTCATTTTCAGGTTTTCATATAATACTATGAGTAAATCCTTGGAATTAACTACCCATGTCATTATAAGATTATACCATAACTCCGCTCCTAACTCAATGTGGTTTGTCCATTCTGTAATCAAGAGCAAAACAATTTTAATTAATTGTAACCAGCACAGTATGAGACTCTAGATATCTAACTTCGATTTCGGGTTCAAAACTTTTATTGCTTAACAAACCCCGTAATTTTCATGATAGTCAGTGATGGCTGATTTTCGAGATTATTGGTTCTTTCTGGATTTCACGAATTTCCTCCAGAGAGTAATTCGAAAATCAACCATCGCTCATACGAAAATTTGTGGGTTCGCCAAGGGCATATCTAGAGGCGGGTGCCTGGCACCCCCACTAAATTTTCAGAAGTTACACAAGAAGTTTTGGAATTTTCAAAAAACGACATGCTCCAATTCGCTAAGTTTTAACAATTTCCCAAGAGATTGCCTTTTCAACGTGCTCAAATTATTTTCGTTCAATATGCTATAGCTCGGTAATTTACAATAAGATTCTCCACAAGGTGGTATTTTGGTTAAGCTGGAATATTTACCCCATTAGATTGTACACTAGTATTCCCTAGAGACGTAATTAGAGCCTTACCGCTGTCAGAAGAGTTGAATTTCTGGCCGTACTTTAAATGGCCACCTGTGTGTGCGTAGTTCCAATACGATAATATCGCATCGTAAGGGTTCCGTATCAATAAAATCCCTCGGTAGTCAAATAATTCCTCGCTCAATTTGCCAATTTTAGTCATCTGTAGTATTTTGCAAGAGAATAAGAAACTCGGATCATTTGTGATTTCATGGTGAGTCTTTTGAACAATGGTGCTACCCTCGTTAGGAGGACGGAGCTCTCCTAACAGATTATTTTTGGATACATATGGATCTCCGTAAACACTTCCGGTGAAAATGCCTGCACAAATAAAATATACATTTGTTTATCAGTCCATTTCTGAGAAATGTACTCCTTTAACGGGAATTTTTAGAGAAATGATTTCTCTGTTGTTCAATTCTTTTTATGATTCTACTTTTTTTAAAGAAAATGAATTTTTTGAGAGTTAAGAATTAATTGATAAAAGAGAAGAGAATAAACTAGACACCTGTGCTACAGTCAATTAAATGTCGTAACCAAGAATTGCCACTCCCTGGAAAGCTGACTAATGCTCTGAAAATAAATAAAAATGTATAAATTGAATTTTCAAGAAAAAATCTTCTGTAATTAAACCAAATGTTTTTATGAACTCACTATCGGTCAGATCATTGAGTGACGTCTCAAGATCGGCCCAAAAAAGATTTCATTGAAACATTTAATTTAATTATGCAAATAAACAGTAATTGATTCTTTGATTCATGATGAACCGATTGGTACAATATACTAACTATACTAACGCATATTATTTTTAACTATCACAATTAACGTGCTATTCCCATCTGTAAAATATTCCATTAGTGACCAATGTTTTGTCTTTACACATTACACAACACTCACATGTTCATCATATTTATTGTTTACTATTTTTACTCTCTAATATTATTGTGTAATATTTTGATGTCCGCTTCAATTGTTTTATACATACAACTCTCTCTGTTCCATATTATGCAATCCGTCCTCCACTACTTCCTTTGACTATTGTCCGCTGGACAATACCCGTACCTGTCCTCCGCCACTTCCTTTGACCATTGTCCACTACACAATACACATCCGGGATTTCACTTATATTTCCTGTCAGATGCTTTTGTCTTTACCTGGACAACCTTAGCTCACTAGGCCAACACTTCCTCTGTGGCCCATTTAATTTCCCTATTCATCCTTCAAGCTCCCATATAAATACAGAGCCTTTTTCCCTGCACAGAGATCAGACTTAATTCAGTCACACTGATACCTTCTCTCAGTCCAGTCCAGCTTTACTATTGTCCTCGCACTATTCAGAGTAGACACATAGAAATGTAGTCTCACATTTCCCGAGAGCATTGGCTCTCCTGTCTTTCCTTCTACACACATCGTCTATTTTATAATAAAACCAAAGACATTAACTTGCAGCACTCGTGATTGTTTTATTGTTTCTACATAAAGTAAAGTCTCTACCAATAGCGCCTTGGCAGACTCTTTACACATCTTAAAATCTGACCGAACTTTAACACTGCACTGCCAGCATAGTCATTTTTCATTTATAAAAGCTCTGCTTCAGTATAGTTTGTAATTACAATCTACATACAGCTTACCTTGGCTTGAAGGTATTGTTTTTGGCAAGTCTTACTGCAAAATTTTTGCATGGTTTGTCGTTTGCCCAAGGATAGTACACAGTCGATCCATTCTTCAGGAGAGTATCTGGATGACCAGGCCAAACTTCGTTGAGGCGATTGCTTTGTGTGTCGTTTGCCCAAGGGTCGTACACAGTCGATTCATTCTTTAGTAGAGTGTCTGGAAGACCAGGCTTAACTTCGCTGAGGCGATTGCTTCGTGTGTCGTTTGCCCAAGGATCGTACACAGTCGATTCATTCTTCAGTAGAGTGTCTGGAAGACCAGGCTTAACTTCGCTGAGGCGATTGCTTTGTGTGTCGTTTGACCAAGGAGAGTACACAGTCGATTCATTTTTCATGAGAGTGTCTGGAAGACCAGGCCAAAGTTCGCTGAGGCGATTGGTATCTGAAAATGGTTTGGTTAGTGTTGATATTGGTTGTTGAGGAACGCAGATGTAAACGCGGGCATGAAGAAATAAATAACAAAGTGTTATAGCGATAACGACAACTCCTAAACACAACAATTGGATGAATCGTTTGTTCAATCCAATAATTTTAACAACATTGGATAACATCAAGATGTCTTGACAGTTTCTTGCTCAAAGTAGATAGGTACTGTTCCAAAACTGGAATTAATTGTAAGTTACCGACTTTTCGAAGATGGGTCGAAGGAAAAATGGCACAACCACATTTGTTTACTATTTTAACTTTTCTCTTTTCGTGCTACAAAAATTCATAAATTACCCAGGCTACAACTGTTTATTATAATAATATAATATAATTTGATAAAAATTCTACTGTTGGTGTAGCTTACCGAGAAGCTCTACTGCTGTTGGTGTACCAAAGATTTGCAGAGATGTAAAAAATGTCTTTTTTTAAATGCATCAAACATCACTCAATTTAATTCTATAATAATTTATTGGACTCAACCAAATATCTCGATTTAACAACTGCATACTGCTTACTTTTATATAATAATACACTTTTATAACATTATACAGCTTTTTGTAACAATTAGGGTATTCATTAACCTAACTGTTAAGAAATAGTGGTTGAAAGAGCCAACAAACGGGTTGATTTGGGATAGAGACTGAATCATAATTATTGTCTGATTAATCTTTATTAATGTATCATCCGTTCGTTGGTTGTAACGGTTTATTTCTTAACTAAAAGATCATGTTTTCGGAAAAAAGTAAATATTATTTTGGATACTTAATCAGCTACGGATTTATTTTCTTCTGTATTCCTTTTACCTGGAATAATTTCTACAGCTAAGATAATAAATTTTCCAAAAAAACGAATTACTTCCATCTTTTTGATTTTATTAGAGCAATTTTACTTGCAAGTCGAACAACCTTCAATCTCAAAAAATTAAAAGCAAACGGCTAAAATAAATTGTTTTAACCGTTAGTTTTTAATTTTTTGAGATTGAAGATTGTTCGAATTGCAAGTAAAATTACGCTGATTAAATCAAAAAGACGGAAGCAATTCGTTTTTTTGGAAAATTTA
>JABASD010001168.1:0-46081 GCA_019776165.1 Pogonognathellus flavescens | reverse complement strand
GGCCGTTTGTTCTACCGACGTTAGAGTTCTCTTCTCTAGCCTAGATATTACAACTCGTGGCCTTTTAATCGAAAATAAATAATAATAATAATAATAATAAGGAAAAAAATTATGTTCAAAAATTTTGTTTATCAAATAAATGGCAGTATTTTTGTACTTATTACAGTTTCTCGGCGAACGCAAAGCTGCACCGTGTAAGTATTGGACTCTACAGAAGCCTTAATCTCGTCTTCAGTCTTCCCTTGTGGATTCATTCCGATGACACCAAGGAGTCTTCTTACAATTTCATCAAACATTTTAACTTTAGCTAAAATATTCGGTCCTTGACCTAACGAGAACTGATTAAAAAATTATTAGATTAGGACATGTATGCAGACCTAATAAACCAAATCAATCTCGCTATTTTGTGTAGTAAAACATAATTTTACATGATGAGTTGTACATTGAACACTAAAATAACTTACCACACTTCTGTATCGAGTTTTGATCTCTTTCTTTAAAGGACTTCCCTTACATTTATATCCGGTGCAAATGTAAGGAAGATCTGTGGAATCTTCTTTCTGTAGGAAGATCAATTAGAACGATTTCCGATGTAATAGATAATCTTACTGTTGGATATGCATGTTAGGTCTATATATTATTTAAGGCACGATAAATTAATCAAATCCCTAAATTACACACCTTTTTTACGCAAGCATCGTTTGGACATCCTTCGTAGAGATACAAACTAAATTCGCGTATATTCACACTTTGGACGGCCATATTCACTCTGTTAGAGTTTGTATTATTCGTTCTTTGTGATACTAAAAGAAACAGAATGTAGAATAGAATGAGAATTTCTATTTGACGATGTCTATAGAGTTTCAACGAATGAAGATTAATTGATAATTACCATCATTTAAGCTGACTGAAGGAAAGAGGTTTCTTCTCAACGAAGGTGAGTTAGGCGAGGGAGTTATGTTAGGTAAATTATTGCGAGAACTGGGTGACACTAAAGGTCGTGGCGGGGTATTGAATATTTGGGGCAACCTTCCACCACCAAATGATGAAGGGGTTGAAGCCTGGGTTAAGCCACTGTTACTAGTAGACGGAGAATTTTGAGGGGATACGGACGCTGTAAACAATGATTGGGCTGCATTCAAACCGTTGGGAGTGGTAGATGTAGAAGACACATCAAAAGCTGACGATTGTTGTAACAACGATCTATCGTTATCAGTCATAGTCATAGTAGTCATGGAACTACGACTACTTTTCGGTTTTCCTTTCATATCACGTACAAAGTGAAGTTGGTTTTCTGGAATCCATGATTCGTCAAAATTTTCGTCCACCTTAAAAATTGAATTACCAATCATAAAATGGTTGCATTTTATTAAAGGTCAGGCTAAAAAATAAATTATGTTTGAAAATCCGTACCACAAACACAAAACTAAACTTGTCAGCTACAAGGTATTTGTCCTGTCCGAAAGGCTTTGCAACTTTAGCGTTTTTAATTATTATTATGATGTTTTGCTTTTTTACTTCTGAACATTGGTCGAATTGCAGCTCACATTCCACGGAAAGAGACTGAAAATAAACATTAAAGATTTTATTGTAGTCTGTAGTGTAGAATGGGTTACTGTTACGGTGCGGACTACTAAATTCTAATAAAGCACATTGCAATTTAATAATTAATACAACAATGACAGCAAACAAACGTGATTGTGACAAAAAAGTAATAAAATTTATATTTTAGACTTTTCTAATAATATATTGCCAATAATAATGCTGAATAATTATCTTAAATGATCTACCGATACATGTTAAAGTAAAGTTTTGTAAATGGGCTCACATTACTCAGGCTCTTCGATTTAGAATTTTTGATTTCCATTTTCTTGGAATTTGTGATTTCAACAAACTTATGAAGTTTGTTAACCCACCCAACAACATCAATACCTGAAAAAATCACAAATAAAAAGTAATTAGTTACATCTTTCTTAATAAAGCACTTTTGGAAGACTATTAGAATATAGTCAATATAGGTACTTAGATAGTATATTATATGAGTACATTGTTCAGCTGGGGTTACAGCAACTGCGTTTATTGACACCAAATTCAGATCAAAAATAGGAATAACTGCAAATGGTATGCCAGGTAGTGGTAGTTGGGTTAGTTGTACCCTATCCATGGTCTCCAGCCACATGTCGAAATGGTGATTCGAAAGAGACGGAAAACCTTTTCTGGGGTGAAGACCCCAATGTGCTATTTGGTAAAATTGTTTAATCTAAAAGCACACAGAGACACAGTCAAAAATGCAATATTTGAAATGGTAGAAATCTGAAGTGCCTAATTTGTAAACAAATCTTAATATACTTGCAGAATGCTTAGTATACACAACATACTTACCTTCATGTTTAGAGACAGGTACTGGCCGTCATTTCCTTTGGCTAATATATTTATACCTCCACTGTCATCGGCCACAAAAAATGAGACAATTGTTCCAACCTTCGTCCCTTTTGTTACCTTTTTGTGTATCACTTGAAAGACAATAGTTCCTCTACAATAGAAAGCAAACCAATTATTATTATATTGATTCTGAACTCAAATAATACATCTATACAATCTGACTTGAATACCATTAAATTACATTTACAATTTAGGAAGGGCTAATATCAGCGTATGAAAAATGGTGATATCTTCTGATTCGTTTAATATTAGTTAGAGTATACTTACTTCATTGACTGTTTTAAATCGGAAATTCGGATTCTGTTTTCATTCCAACATTGTGTTGGTGGCGGTGGCGCAAGTAGTTCTTCCAAGTTGATGTCAATGTCATCGCTTGCTACAAACTTTTTGAGCTCATCGGCCAGATGTTTTTGTCTGCATTTCTGTTCTAAACATTTTACAAATGCGGAGAAAGCAGAATTTCCTCTAAAACACAATTATTTTATTTTAATAATAAACACATAGTTAATAAATATGTATAAATAAATATATATAACAAAAATAAGTTTTTTTGTATGTGATGAAATGATGTTAGTGTAACGTATGTGTTACCGTTTTGGTAATATGTCCAGTATCTTTTCCGCGTAGATCCTCCTAATTTTTTCCGATTCCTCTGGATTGTAAGGCTGAGGATACAAATTATCTTTTATTGTTTCTGCCAACTGTTTCAAGTTAAGCTCCTCAGCCACATACAGGGGATGAATATCTTCTAGAAGTTTACCCCTCATCAAATTCAGAGCTTCCCGATACTTATGGTCCATATTGATAACTGCCCGATGACTAAAAATATCCACCTTAATCCAACTACAAAAAACCGAACTCAACAGCACTAACTACTAACTACAAGTAAACACACTGCAGAGCACTGCTGGGCACTTACTTGGGCAGGGCACTTAAGTGTCAGCTGCAGCTGCAATAATAAAAAATATAAAAATATTACGTGAATGTGAATCTGAGAGAGAATCTCAGACTAAGATTCGATTCTGAAGAGAAGCACCTGCCAAAATTGTGCTTACTTACTTATTGTTAGTAGTGCAGCTGCAGCTGATGTAAAGCACTCAACTGTGACTTCGTGTGATAGCGATACGAGTCAAGGAAATTGAAATATTTTGAATGGATTGATGGAGGGACAAGTTAACAAGTTGTTCTGAACAAGGTAGGATATCTTCGTTTCATTCTACCCTCAATGTGTACGTGCGTTTGAAGCGTTTGTGTATCTGTAGTTTTGTAGAATCACTATCATTTTTAATGTACATATTATGTCTATGTCTGTCTGTATGTTCGGTGATAAATATTCGGTGAGTTTACATAGAGCCATGATTTCTACATTTTAATTATGAATTATGAAACATTTTTTAAGAAATAATAAGAAATTGGAGAAAAGTTGCATGTATTGAGTTACAAGGAAGATTTGTGAGATGTTATTGGATGCAGTATGCAGTGATGTCGCAACCGGTTGGACAGAGTGAATAATGTCCACCCTGATTTCATTAGAAATATTCGTTACTTTTCACCCAAACTCCGGTTACACGTCCATTTCTAATAAACCCCGAATTTACGACACGAAGCTGTTTGATACTCAGGAGCTGAAAAAACGGATTATCGATTGCTGTGCTCGCATCACCCCTATGCAATTGTTCAATGTCCGTGGTAATTGGCCGTATAGAATAGAGACTTGCATCTTTCGAAGCGGAAGACACTTAGAATATCTTGAGTTAACTTGAGAACCTACTTTTACTAAAACCTCATGTACATGCATGTATAAATCCTCATGTAACACGCACAGTGAAACAACCGTGACTGGAAGAGGGTATGGAGTTATGGAGTATGGGTCTAATAGATAGCGATATTTTATTTATCAAAACTGAGGAAAATACAAGATTAGATTAAAATATTTAAATTGAAAATTACATAGCACTTGTTTACATTTAGGTATCTCAGCAAAGTACCTTTAGAAGTAGGTACTACTAATTGTACTACCGAACTTTTCCGGTAGAATTGTCTTTTGGGGGCATAAGTGTAGTAGTCTGGATAGGAGCAACATGTTTCACCTCAGCCGCAAAATGGTCCAGTGAATCACCAGAAACTGTTCTGTTAATAAGTGCCTTGTCATCTTCTGAAATATTAATGCCCGCATCCACGACATATTTAGCCACAGCAGCTCGGTAGAAGTCTGGAAATCTTTCAATAAGCTTTTGCAACCAAATGCTGTAATTCTCTTGTTGTTTCTTTGTGCATACAAGGCATTCCCCGAGTAAAGCTGCTTTCACTCTTGCTGTGAGACACAATAATCCGTTTTAACAAATCGTACAGGATAAAACTTTAAAAAATGCGTTAAAAAATCTTTGTGTATAAAAACTTACGTTTAAGCCAGCGACCCACGATATCACAAGGTTTATCTAAGAGAATACATTGAAGTTGAAGTTTAACGAGTCTTTCATTTTTTAAATAGGTCTCTACATCTATTAGGTCAATTTCAGGCTGAAGTCTCAAATATCCCGTTTCCGTCATCTGCGGACTAGGGAGTACCCCGTTAATCATTGTCACTAATGGAATTATTAATGTAAGTAATGATGACAGCCCCATTATTTTGTTATTCAGAAAGGCACACCTGTGCTCACAAATAACAAACTAGATCAATAAATCATTCACACAAAGAGAGCAATCGACGAAGACTTATAGCCTTTTACGAGACTTTTTGTATTGAAAAGTTGATTTGGGCAAATATTGATTCAACTCATTCACTTATTCAGCTACCTGCCCTATTTATGACAATACAAAAAATAACCCTATCCTTTTTAGTACATTCCTTTTGTGCTCTTTTTCAAAGGGTACTCATAATAAGAAAATGATTATGATTGAAATATTCTTCCGCGAGTTAAGTTGCTTTTTACAAAGGGTGCTCACTCTGCTCGCACAATGCACACACGCTACATATTACATGCACAATGTACATGTACCGTGTTATGAAGAGAATGAACTAATAAATTTTTAATATTTACTACATGCAAGCTCGACTTCCTTCGTGGTATTCGTAACAAGACTTTCAATAAACTATGTGCCTGAATAAGACGAAGAGTAATGTGAGACCTGAGACTTGAGACGGTGTGCAGTTAATAATGCCAGTTTTTTGTAGAGAAACCTTTAGATGTCTTTTAGCGAAGCGAAAACCTCCAAGAAGACCTAATTATGTAACAATAAATACGAAATGCAAGGAACACTCCAAAATGAACACTCATTCATTCATACTACAATCCTCTTTTACAGACTACACACACTGCAGCAAACCAACAAAAGAAAATTACACACAGAGCAAATACATAAGGGGCAATTATGTTGAATAATGAATTCAATGGCTTTCTTATACAGTGATCATGATATGATCACGAAAGAAGCTATATGGGGTACATAAATTGTTCTTCATAGTATACATCAGCACAAGTTTACCATTAAATATTTTGCAATAGCAAAGACGTGTGCAAACCTAGTTGTCGAACATCGTTAGTAAATCTAACCTTCATTTATTTAAAAATGTTTCTCTGTAATACTTACAGTTTCATGAATTCTCGTGTATTTACAGCTGAGACAATACTTATGTAAGGTACAGACTGTACAGATGAGTATAATAGAGACACAAAGTTAAAGATGTGCTGGTACTTAATTATTAACTCGAGTTGTACATAAATATACATAAAATATGAAGCCTGCAGCTTAAGTGAGCTTATACATAGCACAAACCTAATGACTAAGTTTTAACATTAATTTGCTATAATGAATTTAAAGAAATGCTGCATAATGACAGTATTAACAATGAGTTGTGAGATTGCAGATGCTGGTAGAAAGTTTCTTCTTCATGAATGTCGAAAATAAGCAAAAGGATGGCCATGAAAGTTATGGTAACGGTCGAAACGACTTCACTGTGCTGGTTTGCTGGTGGTTGCAGTGTTGGTGGATATATAGAACTACAAAGTGCACACAAAGAATGCTTCTTGAACTTATACCTACTCCAATTTTCAATACAATGGGCACACACAGTAAACTCGTCTTATGTTACGACCCAATGTATTTTCTATTGTAAAATTGTATTGTCTAATTTCGTCTTTTCTTCTCAATATTCTATGGGCAGACTTGGTGTAGCTGTAGGGGTAGATGGACTATGACTACGACCAACAGACAAGACGGAGGCAATGAAGCAATCCTTGTTGCAAGGAACAAAAAGCTTTTTACTTTGAACATTGAGAGTTGTAAGGCGAAACATATTCACGGAGAAGACGAGGACGACAACAACAACAGGATTCTAGGTATTAGCATCGTAGAAGTTTACTCAAGTCGTAATTCGCATAAGCCACATTTCTGCCCGTCAGACAGTCCTTACAGTCCTTAGGTACATGCAGTATTCATGAGTGAATAAAATATTAATAAAAGCTATGCCTCATTGAATTACTGTAATGAAATACAATCTGGAAATCCCTTAAGTGTAAATGGTTGGGCAAGTCGGAAAGGCATTTGAACCTAAATAAAATGGAAAAGCAATATTAGAAGAGGAAGCCTGTAAAATGTAAAATGTAAGCGTTTTATTGATTGCAGTTTAGCATTTTATATTGTACACACACATTGTATTGTAATTTCGTCCAAAAAGGGCAAGCGGGCAGGATGTTTCAGAATTTTTGTTGTTTCTCGACATGGGTTTCACAGAGCAGCGTTGTATAAGTGGAAAAGTATCACATGGACAAATATCTGTCCAGAGAGAAAATGAAAATATTCGCATAGTGCAGATATTTTAGACTTCAGTTGGACTTGGTAATAAACTTTGAGATAGGAAATGTCACAAAAAGTATGTCAAGCCAGACAGAGCGATAGCTTTTGAGTTCAGAAAGGGTTTACGGAGTCAAGCAAGCTTTTAGTGGAGTGGCAGAAGCTAAACGCAAGCCACACACAAGTTAAACCCAACAGTCCATAAAAGTAGTCGTGCGAAGCAGGAGCCGAGGGCGAGAAAATTCCAAAATTCATAGAATGATACAGTAATAACACAGAAATCATAACAAAAGGGTTATCTCGCGAATTGGGTTTATACATATTCTATGTGTGTATCTCAGCTTTATGTCAATTAAACATGTGGGTACCGTAGAATATAAATATAAGAACTACTACAACTATACAGGAAGACACGCAGAATCATGCCGCAGCTATCGATTGCTACTCCCGCAGTCAAGACTACTACTTCTACTACTACTACTGGCTGAACTGCTCGTACAAATACAAAAGTATACTAATAACGATGAGGCAAAGACTAGATGTGTGTTTCCGTAGCTAGGAATTTTGTTTAAGGAGCACGAAGCAATATAGGTATTCATATGTGCGGTTATAACCCAAAATTCAGCAGAGCCACTCCACTTTTTCTTTTTTTGGTGTTGACTTGGCACATACCGCCGCCGTCGCTTCTGTTGTACTTATTTGTCTTTCCGTCCGTATGGTAGGCAGGTTTCTTCGGTTTTCCAGAGTTGCTCTTGTGATGCACTGCTAATACAAATAATACGATTCTATAACTATACATCCTAGAACATAGTACACAGCTGCATACCTTTCTAGTCTAGAAGTACAAAGTGGAGGATACTCACACGTTTAGACTGGAAGAGCAGTTTAGTATGCAATACTCCTAACCAGGCGTACTTACCATTCGGTCGGACGCGGAAACAGACAGGAAGAACAGAGATACGGACTCCGAAAGTGGTGTATAGTTCTCGTAAGACGGAAAGAGACAGGAGCAGAGATACGTAGGCATTGTGAGAGTAGCGCGTAGTAGTAGAATGCCTGGTGGTGGTGGCAGGAAGAACAGGAGCAGGGGTAGAGAGTAGGTAGGTTTTAGTGAGTAGTAAAGTAAAGTAGCTAAATATCATAAAATTTGTATAGACCAAGTGAACTCAGCTCAGTACTTGAGTCACCATCATCGCTTAAATAACTTAGAACAAGCCTAGTGTGAGTTAATGTGTAGCTGTCAACGAAGCGGTGAACTGATTGAAATTCTTGCGATTTCTTGCTTCTCGTTATTTCCCGACTTTTGGTCTGCACGACTAATAAATCCTGCTCCGTTTTGTTTGCCTGTCAACAAACACAGAGAAAAAGAGAGAGAAAGAGGAAAAAGAGCCACTCTGTTCTGTAATGGGATCTGTGAACTCTACCAATATTTACAATGAAAGTGAAATACTCCTTTTGCCTGAGGTTAGTTGCATTATTGTACAAGTATTGTGTAATGTCACTCCAAGTGTCACTTCCAAGTCATATTAAGCAATCAGTCAATCTAATCCGTTCTTAGATATAAGGCTTATTTTCTATATTGGAAGATGTACAAGTGTCCGGGTATATTGAAGCTAGTTGTGTACATAGAACTGTCAAAAGATAATTATGTACTTTGAAAGGTTAGAATTTATCTGTTGGCACTTCTAACTTTATTATCTATGCAGCACATGCTGCTGGTGCCGTAAATAGGTACTCAGACAAAGTTGAGATATAGATTCGCTTCTAATAAACTCTTTCGTTTCCGTCTCAATGGATTAACGTAAGATTTTCTCTTGTCAGGCCTTAATTGAATTACATTTATATCTTTACTTTGCTTTCACAGATACTCTCCAAAGTGCTTTCATTCCTTTGCTTGGAAGATCTCAAGGCATGTCGCCAAGTAAACTCCTTTTGGGAAAACATATCGAACGAAATCCTTCGTCCCAGAGCTCGCGTTATTCTACCCAGAGGATATGTACGAAAGTTTTTAAAGCAGCAGGATGAGGGAATGAAAAATAATCATAAGTATCCGTTCAGATCTTTCCATTTATTCCTTGAGGCGGGATTCGATTGGAATCTCATGGAAGAGTTTAGAAATGTAGACACAATAAAGTTCTTGGATCAGTGTGGAGTTATAGTGAAGGATTTAAAGTTGAATACTGGAAGCGATATATACACATCTAGCAGTACAAATAGCATTTGCAAATTCATCTCATTGATCAATGACAAATGTCCTTATTTAGAGTCTTTTGAGTTAGAACATGAGCTCATGTACGGAGAATATTCATTTTCAGGTGAACCATCTACGGCTGGGACTGGTCTGAGACCATTTAATAACTTAAGCTCATTTACGTACTCTGGTTTCTATTATAATCCTATTCTACTTAATCATTTGCTCAATAGAATGCCAAATTTGCAGAGATTCAAAATAAATAATTCGGAGAAATCCTCCGTGTACGATTCGGAATATCCGAAATTAATTGAGCTCATTGTTTCTGCATATGATAACGGTAACTTAGGCTTACTCAATTATTTTGAGCTTGATGACTCCAATGCGAGCAAATTGTTCGATAGCGATATTCAACTGTTACAAGAGATGAATATGAAACTTATAAAATTTAGTGGGGTACTGAGCAATGATGTGAAGCTGAAAAATATCCACAAGTTCTTAGATAGTACGAAAGATACGCTGCGAAAGCTGGACTTGAGTATTGAGTGCAATGGATACATTGTGTTTCCTTTCCCGTGCCTTGGGTCACTGAATTCGTTGACAATACATTCTTCTATGATAACAAATGATCTCTTTGAAAAAATTCCGAATCTGAGCTATTTTGAAGTAAAAGGATATAGCGAGTACAGTAGAAATATTGATGAGCTGGTGAATATAGATGCGAGCCCTGTTGAATGTCCTCGGTTGCGAACTGTGTCCTTCTGCAACTATAATCCCTCACTGTGGAGAATAATCTTACGAAAATTGTGCCACGCCAGACTCTATCGTATAAGGATCCCGGGAGATGATGAACTTCTTATTCAGATATACGCTAACTTTCCAAACTTACAAGAATTATGTATTTATTCCACGAAGCATTTAACCACAAAAGGCTTTACGGGGTTAACTATTGCGGAACTAGCTGCTAGATCACTATGGCCCATCGATTCAAGTGTTTATGCAAGATCAATTTCCTCAAGTCCCTTGGATAGGGAACTGGAAATACTCAGAATACTCAGCGAAAAACCATACATAGGAAGCCTTAGATGTTAGTGAAACTCTTAATGCATAATTAATGATAATACTTTTTGTACAAGTTATGCTTAAAAAATTTGTTCTGCCGTGATTCTTTGTACGTGAGACGTTTTATACTTATTCATGCATGTACACCAGACAGAAAGCTACATACCTATAAAATAAAATCCTTGTGTAATGAAATGATGCTGATGTGATTACTCTTAGGCTTACGTTTGCTGGAAATACAACAAAGAGACTCTGACTTCAGTACAGATACATTGTCCGATTGTGCTGTGGTTTTAGGGATTTGCAATGCAAAATCCATTCTCGTCTTGAAACTGGATGTACAGGTTAAAAGCAAAGTTTGTTTTCTTAATAGAGAAGGATGTGTTAGTATCAAGGGACTAGTATATCAAATATCAGCAAAGGAGATTTTCTTTGATGCTTTCCTGAAAGACCATATTTCTGACATAACATGATTAACATTATGGTTTTGCTTATGTGTCTGTACATAGCTAAGCAAAACATCTGTGTTGGCATTAGCGAGACTTCCTAGACTGGAAACGGTGTATTATACACCTGGACCGTCTCAGTTTGCTGCTTCCGTTGGTTCCAGTTCTACTCCAACAACTGCCGAATGGTTTCAAGAGCTCCTCAAGGCAAAACCAAAGTTAGACATTTATGTTAAAGTTCTTGCGTCTTCAGGGGATCCGAGAAAATTCCGTACATTTCGACGGGGTGAATATTTCTTTGAAATAAGGAAGCTTAAGGTAAATTTTTTGCAAACTAAAAAACTTTAAGATTGATATAAATTTTGTGTAAATGCAACATGTTGTATGTTGATGCAGGTAAACGATAAATACAAAGGTGACAGTCTCAGAGACAGCAGATACGTGACCTTAGATGAATTCAGTTCAGGAAATGAATTATGCGTTTTATGTCGTCTGTTTGGTCGTAATTGTTATCATTTAGTTACGTACTGTGGTTTCATAATTGAATTCTCTGCCCAATGTTGTTATTTTGTTTGTTGTATGAACTGTCTTCAAAAGTGTCCTTTTATCGGCCAAAGATTTTACCTTTTTTCCGAATCTGGCCGATAAGCCTGATGACCTAACACAATACACAATATAAATACATAGTATGTGATTTACGTGATAATTTCTAGAGTAGCATGTTACAAATCAAAATACAGATATTATACTGACTAATGTACTTTCAATAAGTATTGCATATTTGCATACAATGTACTGTACACATCACAAGTAAGCAGAGCACAGAAGTGGAATCCTTTTATATAGTAGTACCGTACGGACAATAAAATTCGAGTGAATTCCCACTACAGACAGACCGACTACTACCAAACATGACAAACCACAACTCAGCAAATATATATACAACACACAAAAGCAATACTTACAAATACAATAATAATGTTCTTGTGTACTTATTGCACTCCATGCCAGCAGCATTCCTACAAAGCAATCAACATAATACAGTCGTTATTATTACAACTTATATGTTAATACTCAGATTTAACACGACAAACCTCATAAATATGTTCACTATTACTGCAAAGTACGAATTGAATCAATAAATGCCGAATTTTCATGCCTTCTCTCGTTACGCCTGTTTTATGCTTCAGTATATATCGCCATGAATTATTATTAGTTGTTAATGCACGTAGTAATCACATAATGGAAGAGGTACCAAAGGAATAATGGGAAATTCATAGGGCTGTCTGACATTAAATCCTTAACATGACTGTAAGGTAAGCGTCAGGCTTGTATGTGTCACACTCTTAATAAAAAATGCACCATGTCATGAAAGCATTTCACTTCTGCTGACAACTGCAATGCAGTAGCAGTAAATGTACACCATGCCATGTAAATAGACTACCTATCTGTAAATGTAGTAGTACCTATATATTAGGTATACAATTAAAATGAAATATAATATATAGAAAAGTACATATATGAAATATATACCTACTTTTAGGCAATAATAAAATATTATCTCACATGGGTAGGTAGGTTTATTAGAGAGCTTTTGAAATTGCAAATTGGAAAGTGAATAGTTGGATGTTCTTTGAAGATTCAAAGATAATCCTTTGGATTCCTATTAGGATTTTGAGGTCCAAATTGTGGCAAATTGCGAGGAACAAAGTCTGGCACGTCAGGTGGTAAATCTCCTCTGTAAGGTGCAAATTGTGGTCTGTGGCGAATTGATGGGGTTCTTCCATCGGATCTGGGCATGAGACTTATTCCTGCATCGTTACTGCTTACAGAGCGACCATCGTAAGTCAAAATTGTTCCTGGAGCTGGAGGGGAAGACAATCGTGGTATCTGAGAATTCCCATTATTTGCAGACCTTGATGCTTTTGGGAATGACTCAGGAAACGGTCCTCTTTCTGCTCTTTTGATACGTGAGACACCAGAACCCGAACGCAGCACTTTGATGTAGTACAAAAGATCAGAGTTGAGATCGCCTACAAATGTTATACATATAAAGTCATGAATACAACTTCAAAGCAACGCATGAGATTGCAATTTACTAACAAAAGACATTTCACAGCACTTTCGGGGAAATCGCAAACTTGGTAATTGTATACATATAATATTGTGAGTGTGAGGCAAAGTAAAGTAAAATCAAAAGCATGTAGTGTTGTGTGTACGTGTATTCTAGGTGTGAAGTTTTCGCATAATGCAATTATATTTTATCTACAGTTTCTATCATCCACTCAGAATTTCATTTACAGAAATGAGTGCACGTGCAGTAGCATGGAAGCTCCTTATTATGCTTATGAATAAAACATTTTTCCAAATAACAATCACGCTGAAAATTTTGACACTATCGTATAAATGGGAGATGCTCGATTCCATATAGGTTCATGTGAGTACAATAGTACGTTGATTTTTACAGATACTAAACAATCATATCAACTCATGGTATTGCGCTTGCCATCGGTCACCTCACAACAATTAAATTACATTCCAATTGTGTAAGTAGCAAAAATTGTTTGTTTGAATCTATCCGTATAATATGTATTAAGGGGAGGTTTAAATAGTAGCGATCATGTTCCTTACTTTTATGTAGGTGCATGTGTGGGGAATTTAATAACTTAGAAATGTTTATTTAGGCTAAATTATTTGTTTCAACGAAAGGACATTTGGAGATGGTTTGTTTTATACATAGGTAACGAGAGTAATGATTTATTTGTATAGAATCCTAAGTTGAAAACAAGAACAAACCTTGACTATATCAACATAGTGCATAATTGTAAGGAAAGTAAGGATGGACATGCATTTGCGTAGTAACCATTTCCTAAGCTCTAAGAATTCTGACTGAGTGAGTGAGTCCATGGTATAGTCGTTTTCTGACTAAGCGTAAAAAATTCATGCAAGCGCTAATAATGTATTCTTCTACATGTGAGTGAGTACGGTACACTTAAGAGACAAATGCAAACCGTAAACCTAAGTAGCTTTTTATTATGGGCATGTCACTTAACTCGTGAAACTTTAATAATAGACTTTACTGTAACATTGTGACATATTGTGAATCTTTTTGTACAGAAATGTTGACTTTTACATGTAGGTATAAACTTTTTTCTTGAAACTGTTAATGTACCTACTATCTGTATTGTCTCAGTTGACACATTTGACAAGATTATTTTTATAGCTGAGATTATTGTGAGGTTGTTGCTGTACCTGTATTATTATTCAATGTTGACTCCCGTTCTTCGGTAGATTTACTTGTACTTTTCTCTTTAATGTTGTTTTTCCTGTCATTCTCTAATGTCTTAAAGACCTCGGCTGCCTTCTTCCAACTCTCTTCTGAGAAAGTCGTATTGATTCTTCTGTATTCTTCAGGCGACAATTGAATTCCATTACTATGAAGATATTTCGCAACGGCAGCTCGATAAAACTCTGGGAATTTGTCAATCAGCACCTGAAGCCATGTATCAAGCCACCCCTTCTGGATTTCCGTACAAGCTAGACATTCTCCCAGCAGTGCAGCCTTTACTCGTGCTATAAATGATAAAATACAAAATCGATTAGCACAACAACTACAAATAAGTATACCGAATAACTAGAATAGATGTTTGTTGTGTAATAAATTCCCGTCTGATAAAAAACTCACGCTTTGCCCAACGTCCAACGATATCACATGGCTGATCATCGTAAAGGAGACATTTTAACTGCAACCGAATAAGTCTCTCGTTTCTCAAGTAGCGATTAATGTCAATGCTATCCAATTCTGGTTGTAGTCTCAAAACGTACTCCTTTCCCCCTACGTCCACTGACTCTGTGAAATGCTGAGGCACAGCACATGCAATATTCATGACACATGCTGAAACAAACACTTGGAAAATCACTTGAGACATACTAAAGTCACTTAATCTACTTCACTCCACTAATAACTGGTTAAAAATCAATCTACAACAGTAAATTATAGATATTTATCTTAGTTTCGATAAAGCAAACCAATTAATTAGTCCAATAAATTTTGCATGCGCACAATTAAAAATGTAACTCTTTCTGTTCTCTCGTATGTCTTTAAAAATTTCAGTTATCAGTGACAATTAATTGAAGTTTCTTTGGTATTTCGTTGAGTTTCTTTACTTCGGCCCTACATAATCACAAATGAACAGCAGATTTGCAAACGCTATCGAAATCGAAGGTGAATTGGATTAGATCATTGTAAAGTGTTCTATCTTAGAAAATAGCAATACAAATACAAAGAGACAGTACTATTTGCTTGATAGAATCGGTAGTTTTGCAGCTTTTCCATCTTCTGGGTTCGATTATGCATGCATGAATAGTTCTTTTGTGAAAAGTGAATCTCAAGGAACATGGATTCACTTTTATACACATTCCATACATGTGACAATGTTAGCCGAACAAATAAACATACCTAGTCGGTCACGCGTTGCAGAATCGTGATTATCTTACACAATTATAATACTGGCCATAGCCGCATTTACAAACTGCTGTGTCATCTTTGATTGCATTATACGATTCATCTTTTTTACTTGCGGCATTCGCAAATACAAATCGCAGAACGAATTTATTTATGGTTGCTAGTAATAGGACACTTCATTATTCCTTGTGGTTAACCAACCCTTTTCTTTCACATAAAAATATTTCTCGTTTACTCTTCAGCTGAAAAGGGTGGTGGCTCAAATATCTTGTTCCTTCTTTCCCATAATAGAGGATTGTCATTTAATGAATATCATGAATAAGGATATTTAGGCTTCACTAATTTAACCTTGTACTCCTAAAAGCATTTTGCATGCTACACCTGCACTTGTATGTACAACAATTCATACATAACCTTTGTGTGCATAAAGTTCTATGCGAATAAACATTTGATCTATGAAATAGAATTATGTACACTTATCCGAGTTAAAAACATTTTACAAGTGGGTGTTTCTGCATTCATACGAACCATCACCGTGCTTATTAACACGAGAACTTAACACTTACATATATGCATGTACAACAACAGACATATAAATGCATAACTTGGTTACGGATTATTTACTTTCTTCTATAGAATACACATTAATACGTAATAGCTGGTAATAGGTACTCAACATTGTGTACTCTCTCTTGAGAATCTCTAAAGCCTAAGCCCTTTGTAACCGTAGAGAGCTACTGCCGTGGCTTTATTAGCTGAATTAGCTCTGTGTGCATCATTTGTGAAATTAGCATAAATACACGAAGCATGGTTGATTTGTTTGTTTTATTGTGACAAAAGCACTAAAGTCTATTTACAGCTGCAGAAACTCGACCACATCTTCCTATGTAATAATGCCATGTTGTAGTAATACTACCTTTACAAACATCTAGTACTAAAATCCATGTGTAATGTACACCACACCCAAGCTCTGCGTGCAAAGGTAAATACAGATAAATAAATAACGTTTCATGACATACCTACTATTCTCTGTAGAATAATTCTAATGACAAAAGTCAACAATAGTGACACTAATTTTTGATGACAACAGAATTAGCACGCTACTCTAATCCGAATTTGTTTAATGAAAAAGGCTGTATACAAAGACAAATAACTTTCATTGTTTTCATTCTGATGGATATGAAAATGGATGTACCATATTACAAAACAAGGTACATATGTAACGGGTAGTCTCGTAACGGCAGTCTTGTTTTGCGAGGCGAAAAATAAAATAATGTACGCAAAGAATTATTTGTTTAATTAGTTTATTCGAAAATGAGGTACATACTACTATCTAATGTAAACAATCACGATTGCTTAATTATTTTTATTTAATCATTATTTGTGCTTGCGAAAATGTATGTTATGTTCTTACGTTAGCTGGCCACTAAGCGGGGCGTTATTGCCTGTTTAGTATTAGTATTAAGGTGACCTTTATTATGTTCACCTTTCATGTAGTAGTACAATCTCCACAGAAGATTAATCTTAACTGTAAAACAAAAGTTATAAAGAAAAACGCTAGTAACTCATTAACAATAATCAACTTGGGTATGTAGTGTGTATCATACAATTTCGTTGGCTTAAAGTTTACTAACTTCTTGTAAATACGACGAAGACATTACAATCTATGTGAATGTAGTAGACACACGTTTGTTTGGTAGGTATCTATGTACAGTTAACCAGCTTAATGTTTCTCCGCCCATTTGCTCTTCGTTTTTAGGTATTATGACACTTTAGAGAGTCATTGTATTTCACTAATGTCATATATACATTAATTTTCGTACACAGTCCTAATACAATTTTCCAAACTAATTTATAAGGACTAGAAATAAACTGAGTTGACCTACACATCTATTTGTCTGTATCTTTTTACAGCTAATTCTATCGCATTTAGTATTTACATTTTGTATTGTAGGATTTTAATAACAGATACAGTGATGGGGACAAGTAAGGTAACTATTAAACAACCAATAGTCATAAAATCACTTAAACTTAAACTTGCTATACATAAACGAAAATCAAACAATGGGGCATTATAGTAATTAACCTAGTGTTCGTTAGTTAGTTATACTAGACGCGCATTAGTCGTTCGAGTAAAAAATCGAAGTAATAGTTACGTATTATATTTTACACAATTATAAATAATTAATAATCAAATCAGCAGTCGAAAACAAACCACTTTTGCTCAGGATCAGTTAGTCAAAATCTAATTCGTTAGGTACACCGAAGTATAATAATAAGTAGACAAAATGTACGCTGTCGTTACATAGTATGTGACGGACTAAAATTATTGTACGAATAATTAACTGAAAAAACTTATACAGTTAAACACAATGTCCTTAAATGCACTGAAACGCATCTTCATTACATAACATAACTATTATCACTACCTTTTAACTACCTACGATCTAGGTTATAAGATTATAACAAAAAATATTAAACGTAACGTTTTCATATATAAGGTAGATATGTTGTACACTGCCCCTAATCGACTTTCGGTAATGTTTTTACAGTTTATACGAAATTCAAGTTTACAAATAGTGGTACAGTACATTTACCTCGTCAGGTTTTCGTCAACCAATTAACAAATTAATTAATACGTCACATTAATTAACACTACTAATGTTCAACCATACATTTCATAAAAGGTACATTTTATAATTTATCCAAAAATCACAAACAAATAACCACACACAAGTAAGACAAGTTTCTAACTAGAAGTTTGCATCATATTGCAAATGTTATATCAAACAAATAAAGACCCAAAGCTAATCCCATTCCAAAGTCAAAGTCACCAAACAAACTTTTCTGGTAAAACGATTGAACGAACTAACGATACATTTGTTTACTTAACTAAAAATGTTATAAATGCTACAATTACAACTACCGTGTCTAAAATACATACTGATCCTTCAAGTACTTGTTCCTATACATGTCATTAATACAGAATGTTTCAACCAAAGTCCAACCAGTTTCGTATAATTACTGACGTCATCATTCTCGTCGAAACCAATGTATTCTCCTGCTGTTGCAAACATTTTAAAGCATTCACAAATGCCCGTCAACAGTCAAAGTGAAGAAATAAACCGAAATCTCCATCGCTTACGTATGGAACGGTCAACTCCACTATTTCAATAAAAGAACGCTGTTTGCATTTGATTTTTCCATTCTTCAGTGCAAGAAAACTTAATAAATTTAAGATAATAATATCACAACAAAAGTTAGGACACTTTCCTTAAGAATACTAACAATAGGAAGTCTCAACCTATACTCAACCGATTTTTACCAATAAGAAACGTTTGATACGTTTGAGTCGTAGTGGTACAGAACAACTGTTTCGTATAGCCTACCATTCAATGTCTATCAGTATTATAAAGTATTATAATCCCTGTACATAAAGAAACTGTTTGCATTCCTTCCGCAGACAACTTACATGAGACTATCAATCAATTAATCAAAGTTGATCTTAAGAGTAAGGGAAATGCATCATGTCATATTATTGGCTACATTCACATTTAAAGTGTCAATTATTTTAATTGCCTATTTTTTGTATGTCGACTGGAAATTTTGCACCTTTTTTATTTGCATTGTACGTCATATGTTCTGTATATTTCAATAAGTATGTATAGGTATTGTATTGAATAGGTATCTTATGTCTGGGCGGGGTATCAAGGTTTGTTCGTAGCTCTTCTAGAGTTCGTTATTTCTACAAAATCATATTATAAGCGGTTATGGCGAAAATCCAGTCAAATTAAAGAAGTAGCATCAAGACCTTTGGAAATTTGAATGAGATAGCAGCGGCGTTTTTTCAGTATTTTGCGACTGAGATTGACTAACTGGGGAAATTACTGATAGGTTAACATGTAACTGAGGTTGATTTTGGGAAAATTGAGGTTGATTAGGAGAAATTGGACCTTGACTTTGACTTTGCATTCCACCTCCTATAATATTAGTTCGAGTAGATCTGCGTCTTAACTGCAAATTAAAAAACAATTACATTAGCAATCATTGTAGCAATTTTGTAATATTACACATGTAACCATAAGAAAGCATGGTATTTTATAGAGGTGTCTTTCTTACTTCTTGATGATGGCATTCATGAAGATATATCGCATCCATACTCATATCTAAAGCATGACCTTCGAAAGTGCTTAACGTAGAAGCTCCAACCCTCGACATTGGCGGCGCGGGATACTGAGCAAAACTATTGGCAAAGCTGACAGCATTGCTGTACGATGGTAACAATCCACTCTGATGTATTCTAATAAACAAATTCATTTTCATTTTTAATTAAGTAATACATTAAAATCAATTAGATTAGATTAATTACACTATTAAACTTACACTGACGAAACTCCACGTTGAGATGGATGCAAGGGGCCTTCATGTCTATTCAAATAGCCTCTAAATGATACCTGTTGTATTTGACTTTGTTGGTTCATTCCAACGTTGGTATTAGGATAAAATGACTGATTATTGGCATGAATTTGTGAAGACAGCATTCCTGGATCGTATATGCTTCCATTTAACAATTGGTGCTCTCGAATTAGTCCTGCTACAACATCTTCCATACCTGAGATCGAATTCAGTGAAGCTAATAGCGGATTCTCTTCAACGACCGTAGCTAAGTTGGCAGCATCTCTTGCTGCCCTTTCTTTTATATTGCTAATATATTTATCAGAATCCGAAGGCGGTTTCCATTCAGGATTCGTATGTGTAAAGTGGACGAGCGACAATTCTGTTTTTCCATTCTCTGCTTGACTGTAAGAATTAGAACTCGGTGCGGGATGATGGTCTGATCCATCCATATCATACATTGAAGACTGCCAAGCTGGATTTCCGTGTTTTCTAACATCCATTTGAGCGAAAGAACATATATCTCCGACACCAATTACTTCGACTGTGAAGTTACGAAAGAAATCAACTATTTCTTGAGCTTTAGGGCGAATGAAGAAGATCAAAATCAACGGTGTAACAAACGGAGATATTAATTCTTCTAGCAAGTATACCTACAAGAAGATTACAAACTTTAGCATGACTGTTACGAGGAAGAAAAAAGCTTTCGTGTGCAACATCACTATATAGCATCTTAGAATAACATCCAAAGTATATATTGGTATTTTTATATCTCACCACTTTGTATTGAAATAATAAAGCAAACTCATCACGAACAGTGGTTGTATGAGCTTTGCCTCTCCATTGGTCTTGCGAGTAATGAGCGTGGATTAAAACTGCTGTCATGAGTCTCTCAGGGCAAAACACGGCATGCTCGTCGGGTATAAAAGCTCTATAAATATCCCATATTGCGAAATACAAAGTTTAATCTTTTGTTAAGTAAATATATTATTAATCCTTCCTATACTATACCATAACAAAGTTCGTTATGACTATACACGACAAAGTTGTTACATACCGGCACACTGCAATAACACCACCAAAGGCTGTCAACATTAGTAATACGTGTTCTACCGCAAGTACATCTTCATCGTAAACAGTTAGCAGTGTGAGTACGGCAAATATGGCCCCGGCAACAAAAGTTACATTCCTGGAAAAGTACAATTTTATATAAACAAATGGAATTTGATTTATTAATCTGCATGCAATTTATCTAAGTATAAAACACTTACTGAGCAATGACAGCTAAAATAGGAGTGTTGAATATTCCCATGTACTTTGCAGCTGGGCGATATGCTCTTGCAAGCCGAGCATTGAACTCATGGTCCAACTCATTAAAATGTCGTAAGTAATACCTTCCATAAAGCGACCATCGTCGCATCCCCAACGCGCCTGGTTCTCGCTTGACGAGCTGAAGATAACATATGACATTAATTATCCATTGCTTCGTTTGACATTTCAACCATGTGCAAGATGAGTAGTAATTGTCCAGTATCTTACCTCAGCATAATTAAAAAAAGAATACAAAATCTGCCACAGGAAAATAAGAGGAGATAATATTAAATTGGCAATTCCCATAAATAGAATTCTTTTAGAGACAGCGTTTGCCAATTCTCTCTTCTTTGATAATTTCTTATAATCTTTATTTAGATGCCAACTGTTCTCAAATGGAGCATAAGGTCCCCCTGAAAATGAAGAAAAAACATTGCATATTCCATTGCACATTTACAACATACCATAAATATTTCATAAATAGTAACTTACAGAATAGTATCATTTCGAGATTATACTTTAGTCCATGTGTTAGAAACACCACGTCCCCACAAAAGGGGAAGTTATGCTTAATAGGAAACAGGCCTTTGTTTATCATTGCTATCATGTAATTTTTAAATCTGCAAAGCAAAACAATTATCATTTCTAATCCACCGTCCACCATACATTGCATTTTTCATCACATCCATAAACTAAGTCTGCAAAAATACCTTAGTATTCTATTGTAAATGTCCAACTCTGTTAACTCTTGTTTGTGGATGCACATTTGCTGCTCACGCTGCACGTCCATGATCTTCTTCTGAACATCTTGCCAAGTCAAATTATCCAGTTCGCTCTGAATGGTAACAAAAAATACAATATCAGCCTTGCACTCTTTCTTCCTCAACAAATGAACTTTTGAACTTTATTATCGTATAGAAGTAAGTCACAACATACATCGTGGATGTACAAGGCGGTTCGATAAAAGGCACGGGTCTCCAAATTAGACATGGTGTTGAACACAACATGGACAATGCGAAGAAGCCAGAACACGCCAGCTACTATCAGAGTTACCCACATGAAGAGACCAAAGTGGGATATGCATTCCCCAGCAGGTATAATGGCGTCTTGTAAAGATATCTTTCCTAAGGGTTCTATAGGTTGACCACGTGCTGTTACATTAGTTTCTCTGCAATAAAATATAAATCAAGGTAAGCATTAACATAAATCATATTCATTGTTACTCACATCACACGTAAGATCTACTACTCCTTTTTTCACTACCAGTCTAGACAACAAAATCTCAGCTGAGTTCAACATGTGCAACTCTAGATGTACACATGAACTATAATTAATACGAGTATGCGTTGTATTTAATGATGTAGTACAAATGGAGGAAATGTATAGGTGCAGACAGAATGGCATTGGCTTGGAGCTACCTAACCAAATAAAAGGTTATATGAGGTTAAGGATTCTCAGTCATTCTCAATCTCATTTTCATCTTCACATCCTTTACATATACAGCATTAATCTGCTTATTCATGCATTAACTGCGTGGTACACTATTGACAAGCTCACAACAAGATACATACCTATGCAGATATATTTTATAACAGAGAATATATTATTACATGTATAATATTTGTAATCTGCGTCTTTGAAAAGTAATCAGTTTAATGCATGTGTGAGTTATAAAGTAAAGTCCGGTTTTCCATCATTCATTCTATCAGTTCAGTCACTTCATTGCACGAAGTTTAGTTTTCGCAATTGGAGGTGCAGATTCGACGAGCACTGCACAAAAGTACGTACTTTTTTTACCCGCAAGTCACCCGATGCTAAAACATGTCTTGCAGCTAACTTTTACATGTTGTATTTTCTTTTATATGCCTATCCTGCTAATGTAGTGCATACTTACTTGCACACAACTAAACCACTTATTCTACAAAAAAACAGTGAATGATTTGCACATTATTATATTGCAGTGCACTGTACGAGTTCGATGTTACATAAGTGGCAGTAATAAGGAGTAATGATTCACATTTAAGTTATTAAGCTACAACGTGTATATCCTATATCCTCTTATTATTATGGAAGGGTAGATTCGGAATTTTACTTACATGTTACAATTAGGTATAAGAATACTGAAGCTACAATTGCATAATGTGCATCAATTTATAAGATAAAAAATACAAATATAGTTCATGAATCCTTACCACAAAATACTAAACATTACTATCGTATATCCACTTCATAAAACGCACTACCTTTGTAGTGTATGATATCATCATACTGTGTAAGCCTTATTTCATAGCATGAGCAACCTGTGGGAAACTGGAGAGAAAAATCTCCACGGACGTAATACATCTAAAAATACTATCAGAGAGACATGAACTGTACGAAGGTAGAATTAGAACTAATGATTGACTAAGACCATTATTACTTTCAATCTCCACATACATATTTTAATCCTCTGTTAAATATCTCTGATTATTCTAAAACCATTTCCATATGCCCATAGATCGGGGACAAAAAGAATTAGTTAAGTTTTAATCTAATAATACATTTTTGCATTTGTTGTAGTGAAATGTTATTAAACTGACGGCAAAGGCCGGTTTACATTACATAGGGTGATTGTTCTTTTAACTAGCCACCAGCTTACATCATGATAAAATGACGCTGCACAATGTTAAGAAGTTACCCAGCATACTCTTTTTATGACTCAACGTGCAGTTTTAATTATGACGCAATGTCTCTGCGACTTTGACTCATTATCGGTTAGAATTTGCGCTTTGTTAAGCTATCTAATTCAATGATTACTGTTCATTTATCATTACATCACTACATGTTGTATACGAAAAAATAAACTTATTGACACATGGAATACCCAGAGAGAATATACTGTATTACTGTATATAATTTTTTACACGGTTTTTCTAGGTAGAGGTAACTATTAACTAACACAAGTAAGTTGAATGGAGCATTTAATTACTCTTCCTAGGTATGTCAATAAAATGACACTAGTAATTCAATATCTTATGGAAAAAATAGCTTTAACTTCATATTCTAAGAAATCACCTTCATAAACAATAAAGGTTGGAGTTTGGTATCCTACATGACTAAATAAATCTACAATCTATATGAGTCATTTACCAAGAAAAGCCTAACAAACGCAAATACACAAGCGCATTCATAGGAAAAGTGCTAATCATGTATAATCATTAAATAACTATATTTACTACAAATCACAATACTGAGCGTTACAGTAAAGTACGGGTTCTGTTTTTAGTTTTATCATACTATATATAATTGATTTTTGCCTTTGATATATATTTTGATATTTTTTAAACCAGAATCGTTAAGACAAAATATGTACATAATAGTTTATGTAACATAGTTCGATTTTACATTATTTTACACGGGCAAATGTTTTTGCATGCTATTTTAAAAAATCCGTATTTCTTACTTGAAAAGAACAGGGTAGTCGACGCACTGAACAAGAAACGCACCAAAAACGATGACAAAAAGGTATTGGAATAGGGCAAAGCACTGTATGCACAGAATACACAGAAATCCATGTCTTTGATGATAATTATAAGCGCGAGTAAAAAATGAATCAAGATCTTCTATATGGTTCCATCGAGCTGTAACACAGAGAAATACAGAAATAATATTATTAGACTGTACACAAAGAACAAATATTACTTTAAATTAATGAATTTTTACTTTTGTTAGTTTCTGGAACAACATGGACCATGACATCATGATCCAAAACACTTCCATCGCCCGTCTCGTTTTGATTTGACGAAAGAGATTGGTACCCCATGTTCGTCATTTTGAAAATATTGATATTTGTACAATTTTGGTAAAGGAGATTACTAGGAAAGTTAATAAGTTAAATGTTTAACTGGTGAAGGGATAAAGGGTACCGGAAGGGAGACCACTCTCTGTAACTAATTTTAAATTGTTGTGTATGTGGTTGTTAGAGCCTTCTTCTGGTAACGACTCTTCGTGCATAATTAAAAGTGCACTTCCGCTTCTAATTTATAACGTTATGGGAATCCGCCAATTTAGTGCACATTCAAGTACTGCAAATGTCAGGTTTTCCTTCCAAAAATAAATGGATTTTCGGTGAATAGTTGGCTGGTTGTTGTGTTGACACTCGTCGTCAAACATGAAACTATAACAAACAATTTAAAAAATTATCATCGTTATTATTCAAAAATACTGTCCACAGAAATATTTTATATACAATGTAAGGTACTGCTTAAATTCAGTGTACAGTTATCTTATAATCTTGACTTCACAATGGTATAAAGATAAGTAAATAAATAAATACTCTTATCACAACTAAATGAACCATGTCTTGGTCATTGTCACTATTGTCTGTGTCACCTGTGGAATGATGATGGGAAAGGTTTCCGTATATTCTGTTCTGTTACATAATATACTTCGTCGTTTACTAGGGAATTCTACTAATACATAGAGCTGACTAACTTATCCTTATAAGATGACTTACGTAAAATCCTACTTACATGGTTCACTTATAAACGTAAAAAATTATATCCTTTGAAACTGTCAAGCTTAACAATTCTACTTGTGTAATAAATTAATAATTGTTCTTTTTGTTGAACCAGTTATCTATTAAATTAACGCCTAAAACAATAGGTAGTGTAAACGAAGTCTAGTTCATACACGAACTTCATAGTGTAAAGTAAACGAATGACAAAAAGTTTACCTTTACAAATTAATGTACATATTTGAAATTCATACAAACAATTAAATAATTCTACATATACTGCGAATTCACTAAAATTTGCATGAATGTAAAATTTTTAAATTACAAAAATTCAAAATTTAAATCGAACCTAATCATTCACAAGTCAGTACCACTCGCAATTCAAAATAACTTTAGTCATTCCGCAAAACCTGCAAATTATACGTTACGTGATAAAGTTCTCAATGTTCTTCGAACGAACTGGAATCAAATTAATCACCTAAATGATAACAAGCGAAAAGTAAACCATAAAAGATACGTGAGGTGAGGTCACAAACACAAATAAGTCGTAAACGTGTTTTACCTTTTAGTTAGATAACTCTATTTGCAACAGAAACTGCAACATTCATTAGCGTTTTAGTGACGACTGTCGAGAATGAAAAAATAATCTGCGTCGAATAAAGAAGAGTATTACGACCTTTATTACGATGTATACTAAAGACGAGACGATATAAAGAAAAGACTATTAATAATCTTACAAAACACAAAACAGAAGCTAACAATAATAACTTTGGTCGGGTAAACAACGCACAATAACAATCCTGAACCACTCCGCTAAAATTAATTGTAAACAAGATTCTTCGAAGTCAATATAAACAAATCTTCCTCGAATATTTGCAACAAAATCAATGCAAAAATGGGGCTATACCTAAACTACAACGAGCACCATTTTTCACAGCTGATCTTCATCGACGATATTCCTGACGTCACAATTTGTTTATGAACAACCTCGCGGGCACAACCTACGCTACAAAATATTTATTTGTATAGTCTCCTTCCTATACTACTCCTAGCTTAGAATTCTATGCAAAGAATTTTTGCATTTCTCTATATGTAAAGATATTTGTAAAGAAACTAAAATTAATTAAATTTTATAAATGTGTTGCAAAAGTAAAATGTATTTGCAACGCTTCTCTGCACTACTACTATCTTCTGTGCTTCAAATGCGATGCAAATGTAAATGCATTTGTGTGGAAGTTCAGAAACAACTTGTATAAATAAAAACACAGTGGTAGCAGTAGTAGTGGTAGTAAACTAACAATGTATGTTTCCTGTCGCTTACAATTTTCTGGTTACATAGGTTATGCTCTTATGTCTTAGAGACACACAACAACACACGCCAGAAGAGTTGTTATTATATAAGAAGCACAAGTCTAAGTACAACAAACATTTTAATGTGCTAAAAAGCAGAGAGTGCTTTAAAAATCGAATGATATTGTGAATAGCAATAATATAGCAATAAATAATTCTTCTACAATACACAAGACACACAAACTATATACATCAAGTGCACATACACATAACTACACAACTGTTATCTCTCTCTGTGTATACTTGAGAAGAACGAAGCAAGTGAAGTTGATGTTTTGCTAATCGAGCTTAGCAACAAAGTTGCCTTGTGTATTGTATGCTGCATCTTGTACTCAATGTGCTGATTTACAATTTTATATGCAGAATACAGATCCAAGTTTAGATTGCTAACTGCTTGGTTGGTGTGTTTGTATTTTATATAGCATAATAATTATATAACAATCTATAAGATGTTCTTACAGTTAAACTTACTCCTGCTTGTTGAATAGAGATTTTTACGATTCTTTGCGTAGTAGCACACAGTATAGGACAATTTATTGTAAATTGTACAATGCAGCCACAACCACAACAAAACAAAGGAACTTGTAACTCCACACACGCATAGATTTAGTATTCGCACTGGGTTTGAGCATAGTGTAAAGAAAACATGGGGAATTCTTTATTTGTAAAGAGAATTCTACTTATTTTATGATTTTACTAACTAAAAGTTAAGTTACTATACTTGTACTCTTCTTTGCTGCCACATTCAACAAGAATAGTTCACAAAGACTGTGTATATTGCGGATGCGATGTGGATTCTGTACAGGCATAGAAGAGGAGGTATATAATGTGTAGGTAAACTTGAAGGCATAAGGCAACACACGTAAGTGAATGTTGCCACTGCTTTGTGCAGAGTAGTTTCTGTTTTCTGACTGTGTACGACTCAGATACAGATATCATAACAATGCACTTAGGTATATACACATAATATTATATCTCGATGTACATTTAATATTAAAGACAAAGAGAAGGCCTTTGTATCACACTTGCACATGAAAAATCCAGCCTGGCACTACTTCTAGTACTAATGGACGAATATTATTATATGGCACTTGTTGTAAAAGAATCATGTGTTTAGTTGCATAGGTATAATAAATATGTAGTCTCTGTACTTCTGTCTTGTATGGGGTTTTGTTTAAAATATGTATAATATTATTATAAGCCAACCTATGAGCTTCCATGTGCACATGTAAGTAAGTAGATGATAAGTCGATGCGATGGGATGGTTTGCTAAGCCATCGGACGATTTCAAGAGTATGTGGTATTATGTAGGTACCTTGAATTCAGCTTTGAGCTTGAGCTTGACGAAGACCTCTCATGTACTTATTCAGTCTATAAAACTTCTATGTATTTGTTCATGTTCCCGTTTCCCTATTATTATGTGCACCATACTTATGTTTTTACAACGAAACTCACTAAACTGTACCCATATTATATTTAGCTTCTACTAGGTATTCATGCACAATTCTACGAAAGTACAAATATCCGCTAACAACGAACACATTAATAATATGATAGTGGAGACTCTTCCAACCTCCGATATTTCCTTTCAAACGAATACATTATTATATACATATAGAATTACAGTAGTCCTTATATCAAGCACACCTATATGCAAATGATGGACATATATACGATAATTTAACTTGGAAAACCTGGATATATACTACTTTCCTGAATTAGGGTGGGTATTAAAGGATTATTATTGTAATTTGCAACTCAGCATTTACATACTATTTTCGGCAGGGTTTAAATTGATATTGATTATTGAACTGGTAAGTAAAATTGTATCAATCAAATTAAAATGAATGAGAATATGAGAATAATACTAAAAGTGCGGTGGCTGTGTTTATTAATTATTGCCACTTTAAATACCACTATGATTGATACTAATATTCTAGTAATGTAATAGTAAAAAGTAAATATACAGACAGTAAAAGTGTGTACGTTTTGAACGAATACAAAATTACAATGCAATGTTTGTATGTTTACATCAACAGAGTTAAACTTTCCGTGTTTATAGTTTATGTATTGTTAGTAATAATAATTAAATTACTAACAATACAACAGAGCATTAATTTAATGCACACTTAACGGGGGTACGGGTGGGTATGTATATAGCATGTACCTTCATTATACTATTCATAATTATATGGCTATAGGTACATAGTGTATACTTATATGCAAATAATGATATGGAAGATACATTTGCTAATTTTTGCAATTATTGGATATTCAACTTTAGTTATTGATGAATGCATAAACAACGCCAACAACATTACAAACTACTTACTTGTTAGCAACTATAAATGCACCTTTTCATATCCATCAACTGCGTTTCACATCACACTACACATAAGCATATTCATGAATATATTTGGCAGCTGAATATTTACATTATTTACGTAACAGCAAGACAGTGTCTTGTTGAACGTGTTGAAGATACAGCAGCTTAACACTCTACACACATATACAAAATGTTCAGTTTGACTGTGGAAAGTTAAATGATGATATACACAATATTTTTTGTTATTGCCTTAGGTTAAGCATGGTACAGCCTAAAATATATAGGTTTCGTTGTTTATTGTAACAGAAATGGTGTCCTTTTGCGTATCAGGCAGAAGAACGAGGTTAACGCAGGACAGATAAGGAAATTGTTTTGCCATATACCGTGCTAAAATCCCACTTTACAACTTACACTAATTTTTTTGCTATATACAGTCAGTAATAATAAATGTGCTTACGTCAAATTGCTAAATGATACGTATTAGTTTGTATTAGTAATTATTATTCTTTTATACAACTCATTACATATTATGCATGAAATGAATGTTGAACGCACGGGAAAGGCCTTGCCTTGCCAAAATTGAGGTTCAACTGGAATATAAGGTTCTGACACAGACACAGAACCTGCAAAAGGCAGAAAAAATTGGGTCCATGTGCTTCGGACTAGTCTCAATAATAAACTACTGTTGTGTTGTGGTTACTCGCTTTAAGTTTTCTTGCTTTTGAAGAACAGATGGTAGACTTAGAGAACCCAGAGAGACCTACATCCTATCCCTGCGTAATACAGATACAGATAGTCTTTCAATATTAAAATGTTCTATGCTAGTACACATAATAACATCTGTATATTATATGCTAAGTAGTAATTAGTATCTTTGAACTTTAAGATTTGATTTTACACTGTATTTGTATCTTAATAAATGTAAAAAATATTATTATGTCAAGACTTCTTACGAAAACGCAGGATGAGACTATGAGGCAATGCGCTTCATTCCGGTTCTATTTGCTTTTGACGCTTTTTATGGAATCCACAAAATTTATTGCTAGATCCAGGCACCAGGATACAAAGTCATTTTCATTAAAATTCTCGAAACAATCTGCGAAGATCTCTGGGTATAGGCAGAAAAGCAAAACCGCTTAAGTCTGCTTAATATGTATAGTGCAACCTTGCAACATATTAAGTTGTCTCATGCTACCGCAAATTCTCATCCTTACATTTGTAAAACTTATTTTTTAAACTTATTTCTTGCCGTTATTTTATTTCTGAGGAATAACATGCAATTACTACTTCCTCTCATTAGGTTGCTACTTTGTAATTGCATAAAGGTAAACCGGTGGACATATTATATGGAAACAAGAAGCACTACTGCATATATAGCTACCACTACGAGTAATATTGTATAGCCAGAACACCGACAAAGAAACTCGAATAACAGAACTTTTGTTGCCCTGTGTCTTTGCTGCATTTTCATGAACCACAAGAATCATTATTACTAAAAAATTCAATTAATGCAATTGCTATAAAAGAAAAATCCTATTCAAACCTTCTGTAAGTGATACGTGTTAATAATAATTTAGCTGGACCTTATTAGCGAAAATTATGATCTAATGCTGCCATTGTCAAACATGAAGATAAAGTACCTACTTAAAATGAACAATTTAACTATTATTGAATAAGGCAAATAATACAAGAGTTGCTTGTTCTAACAAAAATAGTATAATCATTCTTGAAGTTGAAGCATATGCGACAACTGTGCACCCAAGTCATTTGACATTTTGCTTGTATTACACAATAATGCATTCACTGTCTCTTGATAAGTAGTTTGTTGTCAACTGTGTGTCTTAATGTTCGCAGCAGTAGATGCAACTGTGCAAAAAGAGGTTACCTAAGCTTAATGTTAAGAAAGTACAAAGTACAGATATACCTAATTATTGTTTCTGGCTAAATGCTATAATTACTAAAGCAAGATATACCTAAATGCTGCATAATATGTAGGTACCTATACATACTGAAACGTTGCATTAAACGCTTTAGACTGGGAATTCAAATGTCACATATTAATTATTGCAAAGTATTCATGAAACAAAGACTAACAATCAGCAATTTGTTGTCTAATTTTGTAACGTAATTATAATGATACAAATGTAATTAATTACACTTACGATAAATATCGGAATGTGGATGACTCTGTTAAGTACCATATCAGTATACTACAGTACTATAAACTATAATATACAGTAATTTAATATTATATGACGCATGCAGTATATAATAATTTCTAGGTTAGTTGTATGTACTATATAAGTACGAACCCTACAAACCCTTATGAATTACTAAATATTACTGGATAACTTGAGTATTTTTATTAGATAGAAAAGTAAATAAAATACTCAATTTAAGGAGATAGTTTTTATCTATTTTATTTTAGATTTTAACACATATGCCTAAATCACATAGAAAATACCCTCCAAACGAAGTGAGACCTAAAATAAAACAAGCTTCATTTTCTCTGTAAAACTTAACATACCTTATGTAAAAATATCTAGAAGATAAATTTACATATAATGAAAAATTATCTTATAGATTTGAGGAATTTACTAAACCTTATGCAAAACACTATAGTAATTTCATGACTTGGTACATACCAATTCAAAATGTTCATTTTTCGATTAGTAGTACTAATTCTCTGTATTTCACCGTCTATTAGGTAACAATTTTAACCCCAATTTAAAATGACAGTTAGAGCAGAGGTCTAAACAATAAATACGTACCTAATCTAATGAAATAAATTATGAAACAATTAAAACTGTGTCTTACCTTATGAGTTGCCCAATAAATAATTTTTGTAGCTTTGTGACTTTATTGCAGTAGTTGTAATATCGTTAGCTATACACAATGCACGTAAACAAATAGTTTGATTTAAACTTCAATGTAGAAGCTAGTAATCAAGCTGGTTCAGATCACACAGGTGTTATCAAACACAAAAAGCTAAATAATTGTACCGTACGACGAACCTGATTTGAATGACTGATAAAAACCTAAGCTACCACTGCACTGTTTAATATTAAAAAATGGTTCACTTGTTGTGTGCCTGCAGTGTGCAGCTCTACACAGTGCACTTGTCCTTTGCAAAGCTGAGATTCGTGTTTATAACGTTGATATAATTCATGGTTCATTAAACGCAGTTACAAAAGTGGTGTAATTGCATACTGCATCCAGTTTAATTATAGTTGATGATGATATTATTTATAATGTGGAACATCATAATTTTTATTAATAAAAATGTTTAGATTATTGGTACAGAGGAAAGAGGACAATACACGACTGTTGATATAGCCTTGACATTGCCTCATTGTTTTATTGCTGTTTGAATTGAAGCAATTAATGTAATTACATAATCATGACAAAAATTGAAACGTAGAAACATTATTGTGAGCTCTATAATAAACTTGAATACAGTGTGGTCTAAAAAGGTTCATGATTTTTTAACTAAGGTAGACCATAGGTATACATGGAAATCCGTTAAAATCTGGCAGATCAATCAATTAATTCCTATGAAACACAAACGTGTGTACTACCATAACGTAATAGTATTTACTACCCACTGTACTCTGTGTGTTATTGATCTTTGTCATGCCTTGTATACTCTATCTATTTGCTGCACACAAGACACAATGCAATGACACACGTGTAATATTATAATAGTGAAAACTATTAATCATTTCATTTGTGGTTAGGTATTTGGCTTCACTCTTCATTTATTTGTAACAAATGTTTAATGAAATTTCGTTTGATACTTTACATAAAAATAAGTACGGTTCATTTTTCAGTGTAATTAATTAGCATGATATTTTATGTCTCAACTTTACAACTTTTACATAGTGGAAATGGGACTTATGCAGTAAAACTTCGTTTGATCATTTCATGTACATACCTACATGCGTATACTAATATATATGTTAATGAAGTATGTAAATACAGATAGTGTTAAATGTAAATAATACTATTATGCTGTGATGCCTCATGCTGCAAACCGGGAGATCGTTTCAATAATGACTACTAGGGATATGGCATTGACAAAAAGATGATAATAACAGGATTATCAGACTTCACATTTTACGAGCCGACATTTATTTGATTCGCAGCCTTATTTCCTTGAGTGCTATTAGGTTAGGACCTTTCCGTTCTTACTGACTTTAAGGTAAGGTAATAATATCACAGAACGGCTCAAAAGTCCAGAATTAGTGCATGCTAATTATGTAAATCTAGACGCATAAAGTTCATAGTGATACATACATACATTAATTTACGCTATCTAGATTATCATTTATGTCCACATGAAGGAGCCTAACCAATTATCCTACGTCTACCACATTTGATTACTCTTAATAATTAAGCATCTATATGGTTTCCACAATCATAAAAATTATAAATTCATGATTTCGGAATTACACGGTTATGATGCGAGGGGATCGGATATAAAAGAAGTCCCTTGTCTATTTCTTAACATTGCTTTACATTTTCTGTTCGATGCAACTACAGTAGTCTGCTGCTTTAAATTCTGTCGTTTGCTATAGAGCTCATCCAATTTTCTTTCACAAAGCCCATTTTTTTCACAAAATCCAATTTCTTTGACAAAACCCAATTTTTCTTCACAATCCCCCATTTTCTACTCACTCAGTGGCTTTAAAATGGATTCATTGATTCCTATCATCAATAAACTTCAAGATGCATTTAGTGCCACTGGTTTAAGCGCTGGCATCGAATTTATCCAACTGCCGCAAATAGTCGTTATTGGAACTCAGGTAAACTGACTAATTTTCTTGTATTTATGTTGCAGGATAAGATTTTAATTGTACATATAAGAAAAATTGCAACTTACTCCCTTTATAATAATTCAACATATCATAGAGATACAGTAAAATGTAAGGTCTTAAGATCTAAAGAAAAGCAGAAAATAGTTCATTAAAATTCAAGTTTCTACTTGGTTTAGGCTGACACAAAATATTTTATATCCCAGATTTACTATATCTATTGATGATTCATTTAATTTGCAAGCAAACTGTGCTCAGTTTACGTGGGGTATGCGTCATTCTTAAAATCGGAATTTTAAGGCATATGCAGTATGTAGGATGTGGATGTAGGATACCAGGATATTATTCCGGGTATAATATAACAGTATATAATATACATTAACTTGACTGGTTGTACTTGTACTTCACAGAACTTCACACTAATTAATGAGCTCACTGCAAACTTGGCACACATTCATACATACTAAGAACAGCGAAAGACTATTGTGTATTTGGTGACTATGAATTGTAACGAATGTCAAGTTGAATTCGGGTTCTATTTTTTAACGTTTCATTTTCCGTTTATACACGTACCACTATTGTACGTATAGAGTTCCGGCAAGAGTTCCGTATTGGAAAGCTTAGTTGGTCGCTCATTTTTGCCTCGAGGACCAGGAGTTGTCACAAGATGTCCGATAATATTACAACTAATTAATGTGAATGAAAATGACGAAGAATATCAACGTATTAGAGGTTACTACTTAATTTAAGAAATACAACTATACAGAAATTGTAAAAATAATTATATGTATTTATGCAAATAATGAGTTTTATCAGTTAGGGAAGGTGTGGACGAATGGTGTGTTTTCTTGCACAATGAAAGTAAGATTTTCAAAGATTTCTCCAAAGTTCGAGAAGAAATCGAGCGTGAGACTGTAAGCTTAGCTGGTAAAAATCGTGGAATTTGTTCTGAACCCATACGCTTGAAAATATATTCCAAAGATGTTGTTCAGCTTACAGTCGTTGACCTTCCAGGGCTTGTAAAGGTATACTGAATTTCTTTGATATTTTATCGTAAAAGTTTATAGAGAAAGATTTTTACACATCAATATGTATAACAAAAATTCATCGTTTTGAGTTTATTAACAATTAATTAATTGTCCATGGTTATGCAACATATAGGTACCATCTGGTGACCAACCGGAAGATATCGAAGATCAAATTCGAAATCTTGTTATGAGTTACATAAGTAATCCCAATAGTATAATTTTGGCTGTCAGTCCAGCTAACAATGATTTGGCCACTTCGGAAAGTCTGAAATATGCTAAAATTGCGGATCGTAGCGGTTCCAGAACTTTGGCTGTCGTAACAAAACTTGACTTAATGGATGAAGGTACAAATGCTGTGGATGTGTTATGCGGACGGGTCCTCCCAGTAAAACTTGGCATAATTGGGGTCCGTAATCGCTCACAACAGGATATTCTTGACGACAAGTCGATTGCTGCTGGTATTAAAACTGAGGCAGCTTTCTTGCAAAGAAACTATCCTTTATTGGCAACCACCAATGGAATACCTTACCTTTCAATACGTTTGAATAGACTTCTTATGGACCACATTTGCAAATGTCTTCCTGTTCTGGAAGTATGTGAACTTTAAACTTATTATTAGATCGAGATTCTTATTATTATTCAATTTTCTACCATATGCTCAAAAGTTATTTATAATTGTTATTGCAGTCCCGAATTCGAACGATGATCTATGAAAGCAATCAAACCCTGTTGGTCCTGAAAGATTCCAACGAAGATAAAATGACAATTTTGTCAGAAGTATTCTATAAATTCAACACTGCTTATTGTGCATCCATTCTGGGAACGTCCAGATATATTGAAAGCAACCGACTATGCGGTGGGGCTTTGATCAATCTTGCCTTTGACCAAAAGTTGGGAGAAGATTTAGAGAAAGTTCGTCCTATAAACAATATTACTGATGAGGAAATACTGATAACGATTAGGAACTCTGGAAGTACAGAGTCAAGACTTGTCATTCCGGAGGTACAATAAAATTACAAAATTTGATTTGTCAAGTTTGATGATATAAATTATAAACTAAAGACTATAAGTATATTAAAAGCATGAGCACCATAGAGGTATCAAGTTGGGCGGCTATAGCCTATATAGGTTAGGAGCCTTGGTAAATCAATGATGAGCACCAATTCAAGTGTACATGAAAAGAAATCTAATTAACAACAACATTTAATTTCAGCACGCTTTGCACGATTTGGTGAAACGACAAATTCAAAGTCTCACAAAACCAGCTTTGGACTGTGCTTATGCAGTTGATAATGCATTAAAGCAAATTATCGACGATTGCTTAACGCTACCTGATATCCACCCTTACATGACTCGATTTCCTATTCTTCAAGCTACTCTTTCATCGGTTGTGAGGGACAAAGTTAGTGAGAGACTTGCATTTGCTGAAGACCAACTGAAAAACTACATAGATATACAAGCTAGCTTTGTATTTACTGTCCAAAAGGACTATATGTCCAAATTGGAGCAGTTAAAGTCTATAAATACAATGGAACCTCGTCTCACACCAGCGCAGATAATTGCAAGTCGCAGCAATGCCCGTTTTGATTGTCAATCTAGTCAATCCAGTGCTGGAAGTGCTACCAGCACTAGAAGCACAGAAATAAGTTATGCTAGTGTTAGTAAGAAAGAAGCTAAGTTCAGAAAGAAGAAGCAGAAAGAAGCAGAAGAAGAAACTGTTATGGGATGTTTGGATCCTGAGAATGAAAGTCTGTTTGAAGGTACATCTGCAAATGTGGAAACCAGGGGAAATGTTGCATCAGGCAGCATGGGCTTAAATCAATCTCAACTGGTCCAATGTGAAATTGCGAGGAGACTGATGGAGAGTTATTTCGAAGTAGTGAAAAATGCAGTTCATGATTATGTGCCCAAGGCATTAGCACACTTCATGATGTACTACATGGTGGATAATCTGCAGAAACATTTGGTACTTCCCATTTAACTAAGTTCCAACATTAAAATAATAAGAGTTGACTTTTCAACTCGTTTTGCTTTTAGCTTTTGGTAATTGTGCATGCAAATGTATATTAATAATACTTCATTTTATTCTTTTTAAGTTGTCTACATGGGGTTCATACAGCGAAGACAAGCTGGAGAGGGTCTTACAAGAATCTGCCACGATTGCAATGCAGCGAGCCCGTGCAACGAACATGCTCAAGGTAAACTTTTCAATTTTCTGGCAAACCGATTCAATGTTTATAATTCTATGCAATTTTAATTGTAGGTATGTATACCGTGGTATACGAAAAATCAATTAAAATTGCATTTTTAGCTTACAGAAAATCTTACTTCGAATCGGTATATACATTCTTGAATTACAGGTTCTTCAAACTGTAAGCGACTCCATTGCTGAAGTTAGAGAGACAAGCTTATGAAGTGCAATGACAAGACAACTTCATTTAGTTAATTTTGGTTAACATGAATCTAAATCCTTTATTTTGAATTATTTTGAATTAAAAAGTTATTAGGTACAGTATACCTACCTATACATTCATTCATTCTACTGCTGTCTGTAAAATGAACATATTTATCATTACATTAATTCACTAATACTTTTGTTACGTTATATGAATTGTATACTATGTATACCTACATAATAGTTTATCATTGAATTGAATACCAGTGCTGACAATAAAAGTTGTCTCCATGAAATAGAAATGTAAAATATAGCGAGAGTTAGTTCGAAATTCTGTACACTCTAAAATGTCTAAAATCATTTCTTTGCAAACATAGATTTCCATAAATTAGAGATGTGTTCATTACCACCAATTATGATTTTGATGAAAGATACTGAGCCTACTTCGAATCAATTCAATTGCCATTACAACACAGAGTTAGTTTTTCATTGCACTTTTATTTTTATGTGCATATCTTTATTTTACCAATATAGTACCTGTGTGTGTTAACAATGACTATACAGATAGCTATAAAATTGCGTTACATATTTTTACTTGTAAAACCAAATTCCGATAGGTAAGTTTTTTACATGATAAATTCTTTACGTACATGATCGTCACGCGTGCAAGTCTTTTGTTCATTTCCAAACTGAATGGAGGTTTTGAGATCTTGACATTCAACAAGATTTTAGGTTACCTACAATAGCAATAATGTAATAATAGCACATTAGTTTGCTTACGTGTAAGTGTATAATACTCTAGGCGAAATGATAACAGAAATAGATATGCATGCAGCCTACTTTCTCTGCGGTAACGTTTAGTTTATTGATACATATAGCTATCGATACATCCATATTGCATATTATTTGTGTGTTACAACTATAAACCCAGCACAGTATCCGAGGAGGCATTGATAAACAGTTGTAACAAAGTAAATAGTCCAGTATAATGTAAGTATTGTTTGCACATATATTTACCCTAATCTTATTTACTTAAAAGTACTTTGGTTAGATTAGTTTTTTAGTATTCATTTTGCTTAAGGCATGATTCTCTATATCAACTATGCCAGTACGTATCGTTAGTCCCCACATAAACTTCAACAACAGAGTTACTGCTTTACTTTACATGTAGTATACATTAGCTAAAGATATCGGGTCATTTCAAGGAGAAATAGTAAAATGAGACAGATTTTGTACATAAGACAATCTGTATAGGTCGGTTCGTTGGTACTTATCTAATTCGGACAATTTTTACTTGAACCCAGCAGAATGTAGTGGAGTCAACACTCTATCCGTTTTTTATCGTATTAACATTATACACGGATTTCCCATTTAAGTGTGTAAAGCTCCAACTGAACTCAAAAGTAAAAATGATGTGCAAAGTGCAAATACTATATATTACAGTTATACCCTGCTAAAGCTCCAAAGCTAAAGGTGAGTATAAGAGGAGATAAAAAATAATAATGTAACTCTACTTATTTCTGTTTGCACTACTTGTACAGGTTTCAATCACTCACATACGGCGTGCTTTGCATTAATCTAACTATAGTACATTGTCACACTAAATGTTTACAAAATAATACTTCGTAGAAGCAATATCAGTCTTTTTCGGATCATTAACCACAAAGATGGTGCATCGCAATGCTGCAAACGAATAGTACCTTATGTAAACGAGTGAGAATGGAACTCAGAATGGGACAATGTGTCTTTGCTCCGTGTTCAAAATTTAGAAAATATACAGACAGTGTTTAATGTAAAAGTGCAAGATATACACAGTACCATTGAATGACACAGACTTACCATCGTACGTAGACATATGACATGCACACACGACATAAGACAATTTCCGTGTGTTGTGTGTTCGCTTGTGTCCAATTATTTTGTTTATTGTAATAGTACACTGCCTGCATCACCACATGCATTCTGCTAAACATCATGGCAATTATTCTGTCATTCTCTCTTGTTCTAATAATGACAATGACACAGCCACAACCAAAACAGTCTAACCCATCCGTTTAGATTATTTTTACCTCAAAACACTTCCAAGAAGTATTTTATTGCTTTAAAAATTACAGTACAAGTATTACATGGTTTAGTTTAGAAAATACACAACATACTTACATCTTACCTTAATGTGCTCCTTAAAAATCCATAATATGTTTAGTGTGTGCATATTACTAAAAGGGCACAGTACAGCATAATGTATATACCAGACTAGACTACGATGAACGAACATTATTCTGAAGAGTACAAAAAATTTCATATTACCTTTTAGCAAAGTATTACATATTTTACTTATAACTTATAAAATACCTACCTACATACGACCGAATTTTACCCTACTCTACAAAACTTACTTTGCATACTGACTGAATTTGGAATTAAAAAAAGATTAAAAGTGGAAGACTCACGTCACATTGTAAGCGTAACGGCAAACCAACAGACCGACATACATAATAGTACGACTTCACTATACGGCAATGCAAAATATAATAGGACTTCGATAGTTAAAATACCCTTTAGCGATGTAAATACCTCAATTCAACCTCAAAACGTTAAACTGTGTGGTTTAGCAATTGGCAATAGTAAATGCAGATGCAGCAGTAAGGAAACAGCTCGACTCTACTACTAGATATAGCAATCAATTGATTTTACTAAGAGATATTATTGGAGCATGATAATCAATGATAGTAAATGGTTGCACTTGTAATGTAAATGTAAGTTGAAATAGAGCACATGCACTTTATGTGTCAAAATAAGTAGCATGTAGGTACCTTAGGCAGATCCATGCAGTATTAGGGAAGAGACAGTAATTTGAATATGGATACGACAATACTAATGTGGATTATTGTTATTATTACGTGTGAATTATGTTATAGAGACTCAAATGCGTGTCCATGTGTCGTTTGTCATGGTCCATCTGCACCACAACGAGTCTTCCCAGTTTTGTTTTTTATATCTAGTGTAGACTCTAAGAAGAAATTTGGTAAAAGACAGTCTCAGACGGAAAATTATAGCGTCAACTCAAGCCCATCCTTTAAGCTCGTCAAGTTTGTATACTGTTTGTGTACTACACCTTTGCAACCACACATCATCAGAATCATACTTCCTTGCATGTGTCTTTTAAGCTCTTAACTGTATAAGCATTAGCGGATTTTCCCCGTAAGTGTCATAGCAGAGCGATATCTTCTGTATTAATTCGAGAATTTATGGGGGTTACTACTGATCACAATACTAACTACCATAACTCACATATTGTACTCTACAAATGAAATGACATAAGTACAATGCAGCTAGTTCCCTTTTGAATGGCTGTTTTTTGCTTTTCCTTAAACAGTACAAGAAGAATCTTCTTGTACTACAGTTCTTCCCAAATATTTCATGTGCTTATAAATACATGTCAGTTACGGACAATCTTTTAGTCCCTTGTTGAAGATTACCTGAACAAAATCCCACGGGATCGATTTTCATCTCCATTATATTGTACATTTCGTTCCAAGAACAACGCTTATGTATTGGTTCTCATAATTTGTTTAAATAGTTGTTTGCAAATTGTAGTACAAAGTTTGTATCGAAGACAAACAAAGCAAAATCATTGTGGGTATAGACAAAATGGGAAGAGCGTTGAGAAATATTGTGTTTCACAGAGAGTTGACAATTTTAATATTTCTGGTAATTGTTTCAAGTGTGTTTAGTAGAAAACATAATTCTATATCATCATCTCAGGCAGCATCTCCAACATCAAGTGCAGAGAAAGACGGTGGACAAACAATGTTAGCTCAAGAAACGGAGGAAGAACCAATGGGAACACATTTGGGTATTGCATCCGATTTACAAAGTGCAGCCTCAAAATATTCTGCGAAGTACTCTGCAGCTAACTCTCCTTATGTATCCAGTTCGGATATTGGAGAATACTACGCGTACCACCATCCGTCACACACATACGCTAAAAGCTACGGTGGTAGTGGCAAAAGTCCTTCTTCAGGAAGCAGCTCCTACTACTACAATCCTCTAGTAGACTCATCATATCCACATTATTATCCTCATGAAAGAACAGCAAGAGAATTTAGTACAAGACAATCTGCTCCATCTCCAATATACGCAACTCCCGATCATCTCGGTCCTCCCGAATTTCCTCCTTTGATGATCCCAGCATCCCCTCCTCCGCCTCCTCCAAATAGTTATTACAATTTTGTGGATGTGGGTCCCGACTATGCGGAGTATGCATTGGCCTCTGGTGGTCACGGCGGCGGTGGTGGTGGAGGAAGTGGATGGGGCTGGAAAGGTAAAGGACACGGCTGGGTGAATCAATACGTCAGTAAAGTCAACACAGATGCTATTGGGTATGGAATTGTAATTAATTTAAATGCATGAAATTAAATTAAATGCAACTATAACAAATTGCTGAATTTTCTAATACTTTGGATTCGTTCATGAACAAATTCTTTGTATTACATAGATTGCTTGGACTTCTAGGGCTGTTGAGTTTGCTCTCGAATGTTTTGTTGTTCTTCACAACTACAACCACCACTACACCTCCAGCAGGAAGAAGAAAGAAAAGAAGTGCTTACTACGCAGCTGAAAGAGAGGAAAGGGAGAAAGGATTTGAAACTGCTCATCGACTTACTACCCAGGTTCTTCCGTCTTTGACTTTGGTGGCTCATGCTCGCTCGGGAAGATTACCTCTCAACTGCACTCACTTAGAAGTTTGTAAAACTAATAGGATCATTGTCAAAGAATTGGGATTTCTGGGTCGACCTATTGGGTCCAGGTTGAGTGTCGCTATTAGCAAATTGTTACACCAAGTCGATCGCACAGGGGCTATACAAGGTCACGTGGACAAAGCTGGCATAGCTGGAAGAAATGGGAAAAACTGCGAAGAAATTTATCCTGTTTGTAACGCCCTGAGTGGAAATGAAAGGACTGCTTTGCCAATTTTGATTCGTCTTAAAGATATTCCACAAATAATGCAAGGAAAATATCCAGTGAACCCGAAGTACATACCAAAGTTTTAGAAACATGTAGTTAAATAAAGTATGCAGCTGTAATGGATGTTAGGTAATTTATTGAATTAGTTGTAATAGTCCCACTTGTATTTATTTGGTAGAATAGAGTTACATTTATGTTCCACATTAGTTACAAACCCACCATTTGACAAATACTATTTAAATTTCAAGTACTGCTGACCTATGACCTTTGCAATTGTTAAAAAAGCCTGGAAAATGTGATTAAAATGCGACTCTTTCGGAAATAAAATGAAAATAAAACTCCTCTTAAGTAAATGTGTGTAAAAAGCTAATATGCATTGTATTAAATACTACTACTGCATATAAAAATATTTGAGACACTTACATTGGTAATGCTGAACTGAGAACCGAAATTGTTGAGACTGAGACTACAGGCGAGGCGAGACTACAGGGAGAGGCTATTACTAATAGTAATAATAATTTACTCGTAAATGAGATGTTTAATACTGAATATCATGTATGCCATCAATTTGGTCAGCCAGAATGTAGTCCAGGTTTCGTATATATCATCATTTCGTATTTAGTACTGTCACTTTATTTAATTTCATGTATAATATACCTTGCATCCATATGTATTGCAAAGTATTATACATGAACCCATGTCCATATTGAGTTGACTGAGTGGCAGGAAATAAAATCTAAAATTGACTGATTACCCATGCTCAACTTAAACTCATTAGGTTTGAGACGGTAGTCTTTCAGGTTCATAATAACAATGTCGAACGACAGTGAAAAATGCAGATTACTTCAAATAAACCTTCCGGTTTTAAGGGTAGTTCCCGCTTATCTACACCATGATAAGTTGGGGCCTGTAAACTAAAACACACACAAACACACATTATACATGAACCAGCACTTGCACTGTATTTATGCCCCTTGTAAAGTAAGCCATTCATATGCACATAGTAATTAATATTAACCACAAATGCTTTCCGGTTTAATTCATTTTATACGTACAGAACGTACACGACAAAATAATATTTCGAGGAAAAATGGAAGAAAATATTCATTAGAGAGATTACTAAGAATAAGTATTAAAAACAGGAATACCAGCCGCAGCCCTAACTATATACTTGCACTCTACTTCATTAAAAAGATACATAATAGGTTTACAAATGATGATATACGGGCTAAATTATTTACGTTACTCACAGTAAGTGTGATACTTTCCTGTGTTTTTTGCTTAAGACTTGCGGTTTAATAGTTGACTGTTTTACCTACGGTTGACCTTATTTGAACATTTATACAATGCTTCAAGGATTTTGGCAGTGAGTATTGTATTGGTCATCTGATTAAACGATTCCACAAGTTTTTGTTAATTTATTTGCAGCAAGTACAAAATACACAATGGGTTGGATCGGTCTTTTCATACTCGGAATTTGTTTAACTTCTTCATATTGTGTAATTTAATTGCTATTAAAATCTGATTATTTGATACAAACATGTTCGGCATATGTTTGAACTCATTATAAGCTGTACGTTTGTCTATTATTAGCATCATGAAGAGGGACACGAGAGTCAGGATGAACAAGAGGATGGCGGAAGATCACAGACTCCAGTAGGGGAATCTAAGAGAGCACGATATGACGGGTCTCAAGGGGGCAACTGGTTGGAACCCTTAGATATTCACAAGGTTTACGATGCCTGCAAGAACGGAGTTTGTTTAGCAGAACCAGCAGGTTGCATTGCTAAAAAGGAGTGCCATTACATGGCAGCCGTCCAAAAGGATAAAGTTTCTAACTACTACAATTTTACCGTTGCCCGCTTAGCAAACACGAACGATATTTATGTCGGTGTTGGATTGTCCAAAAGTGGAGTAAAAATGGTAGCAGAACCGTTCATACTACTTTAAAAACCCGAAATCATAATTGTTTTGAATAATTGTCGAGTAATTAGTAATTTGATAACTTTTATTTCACTTTAGGCTAACACAAGTATCGTTGCATGCTTTCAAAATTCAGGTACTAGAGATCAAATGGCTGTCTATTGGTCCGCAAATAAAAACAGCATAACAGAACTGGTGAGAAATGTTTCATTTACAAAGAAACTATCTCAAATATAGATTCAAAGGAATTTTGTTAATTTTCTAGTTCGACCAACAAGGTGATTACATATTCAACCGTAATGTTCTATATCAAGATGGAAAGCTCATGTGTGCATTTCAGCGAAAACCAAGTTCTACGGTGAAAAATCATTTGTTTGACTTGGATCGCAAAAATGAATACAAACTTTTAATTGCAAGTGGAAAATCTAAATATGGTAGGTGCCAGGTGTACTGTTTCACGTAATGTCATAAATTGTTTGAAAAATATTTTCATTTGAGAGTCACATCTTTTATGTACATGAAAATGGGATGTTGAAACTTTAAGAAAATGGCGATTTGAAAATGGACTATCACGGGGATCACAGACGTCTGTCGGACACAAAATATGACTTCTCACAAAAGTCTTTTTCAGTCCGTGCAACCGAATCGAGATTCCTCCTAGCTGTCACCGCTACCTTTACTTTTTTCAAATTGCACATGCAGTGAGTTGAGAAGCAATTGGATTTGCGGAAACAGAAAATCAGAAAGGAAGCAGATAATCTTTTTTAAGCTTGGAAAAGTAGGCTACATGCCATGCAATCAACCCAATTACATTTTACTCGCAATGTTAGTATCAATTTATTCACAATTTAAATTGTTTAAAATTATGTTTATGAAAATGTCAAATCGTTTGGTATTCAATCTTGAATTGGACGATGGTTCAGTAAAATGGTTTTCTTTCTCTACTTGCATTCATTGTCTCATTCACTGTTTTATTGCTCAGAATTTATCGATAAAGTTCTTTGCAATTCTTTTCCAAGAGGGCATTGCATTTTGCATCTTCTTTGTTCTTTCTCTTTCATACCCTGAACTATTTTAGCGAAGACGCATGCTCCGTTGTAAGTACACTCCGTACGCCGTACGCTATATTTTAATTTTCCCTGTTCTCAACGTGAAATTCGAGACCTGTGTGAAGTTACAACAGATTTGTAAGAAAATTCACCTTTATAACAGATAGGCTCCTAATACACGCAACATATATGAATGTTCGAAGAAACCCGACATACAACAAACTCCAGTCTTCGGGCAATTATTAATAATTCACCCGGGACATTTCGGGACTTCAACATAGTGCCGAAATACTCCAACCACATCCCCCCGACTATCCTGAAAGATTCAAGGACTTTCTGGAACGACAAAGTTTTCAAAATTGCATAAAACCCGAGTTGCACAGTCACCACCTACAACTTCGGGCAATTTTTAATAATTCACCCGAGACATTTCGGGACTTCAACATAGTGCCGAAATACTCCTTACACATCCCATCGACTATCCTGAAAGTTTCAAGGACTTTGTGGAACGACAAAGTCTTCAAAATTGCATAAAACCCGAGTTGCACAGTCACCACCTACAACTTCGGGCAATTTTTAATAATTCACCCGGGACATTTCGGGACCTCAACATAGTGCCGAAATACT